>JAXGGA010001823.1:0-115000 GCA_038373865.1 Uloborus plumipes
AGTCGAAAAAATCCCACCCCACTCGTACCCGTAGTATCTTGCGAAATGACCTGGAGCAGTGGCGTAATCTGAGGGGGGCATAGGGGGGCAAGTGCCCCCCTACTTTTTTTGGTCCAGGGGCAAAGTTATTATTTTGCCCCCCTAGTTTTTAAGTGAAAAAATTTTTTTAATTGTTTGTCAAATGATGCATACCTTATTTTCAAAGGAGAAAAATGTAATTTCCTAAATGTAACCATTGTAGGAAAAGACGGGACACAGAAACAGTCTCGGTACAAGGAAGCAACCTCTCTTCCTGATAGCGAGCCCCCACCCCCTTTTCCTTGGAAACTGCTTAAGCAATAAATAGGGTCTGATTTTATCCATAAGACCTCCCTAGACACACATGGTCAAACAAGGGGCTCTGAAAGGACAAAATCTATTTAATTTACGTTGCTTAAGGTATCTTTCAAACAAGAAGTTCTGTCAAGAACTAAACGAGCCTACTTTCCCGTACATCGACATCGGCATTCTAGCATCTGGTCATTATTCTCTTGATTATCTAAGACTAAAAATTATGTCAAACATACCTTTTTAGCACTTGAAGCTGATTTCTAAAAGCAAAATATACCCCTCTCATCAGATGAAATAGACACATAAAAAGTAAATTAATGAATAAATAAAGTTTTGTCGCACCTTTTAAAGAATGTAACTGTTACAGTTCTTCCGTAGAAAAATTCCTCAATTGTTTTCAAAAAAAAATTAAAAGTACAAAGTACATCAAAACACATTTTATCAAAGAAAGAAAAAAAAAGAAGAAAAAAAAACTCGTCCGTTGATAAAATGTCTCGAATTTCACTTTTAATCCGTTGCCAGTTGTTAAATATAAATAAAGAATAAAATGCTCTCGTGAATGAAACATTTTTGTTACAAAAAAAATCGTCTGCCAAAAATAATAATAATAATAATAATAAATTCAATGAAACAAATGAATAAATAAACAAAAAATCGTCTGCACAGTCAGTCATTTTTTTTCGGACTGTTTACTCAAAAGTTATTAGGGGTGACAGCTTGCTTGAGCGGTTCAATGTTGAACGAAAAATTGTTCAAATCGGAAATGTAAATACGGGAATGAAGTATCCTTGAAAAGTTCTTTCCAACAAAAAAAAGTTTGTTCAAATCGGACTGTTCATTAAAAAGTTAGTATCGCGGGACCGGTTGTTTGAACGGCTCAAATTTGAACCAAAAATTGTTCAAATCAAAAAATCAAATATGGGAATGAGCTGTACTCGCCGAGATCTTTCCAACAAAAAAAAGTTTGTCCAAATCGGACTGTTCATTCAAAAGTTATTAGGGGGGGACAGACAGACCGACCGACCGACCGACCGACCGACCGACCGACCGACCGACACACAAATTCCCCATCTCAATACCCTACTTTCAAATTTTTAATTTTTCGATATTCATTTTACCTTTTTATTTTTTTCACTTGGCGATATTTTTTAACTTGGCGATATTTTTTGGACTTGGCGATATTTTTTAGATGCATTAAGCTACTTTTAATACTTTTTTCGTCTTTCTTTTATTTTTAACGGGAAAGTAGGCTAAAAAGCAATTTTGAACGAAAAAAGATGATAAAATTGCATAATAAAACAATACTTGTACCTGATACTTGAAAGTTGTTTGGCAAATTTAATTGATGTTTTTCTTTTTCTTTTTACTTCCTTTTACGTAGTAAAGAAAGTATTGTGATCGCGAAAAAAAAAATCACTTAAATTTGAGTCTAAATTTTGATTTTGCTCACCCCCGAATGAATGTTCAGTAGTTTTTTCGACCTGTCAGCACGTGCATATGTACCTACCAATATATAAGCAGCCGAAAAATCCTTTTCAACCACCCCCGAGTTAATTACGACGAGTTTTCTCGTGACGTCTGTATGTACGTATGTGCGGATGTATGTCACATAACTCAAAAACTATACGCCGTAGAAGCGTCTAGCTCGGTATGTAGGCTCTGAGGATGGTCTAGTTGTTCACCTCCCCTTGTGGTTGCATTCGAATGTTCCCAAAGGGGTGTTTTACCCTTTTTTTGGGGTAAATCAGTATTAATTTCAATGCAGACTCAAGTGATATGAATTGGCGCGACCACTTGGCGATATGTCGCCAAGCTTTTAAACGCCAAGTGTTTGACGCAATTTGTCGCCAATTTGACGACATATCGCCAAGTTGGCGACAAATTTAGCGAAAAAATTATTTTTTGAATTTGGGTTCAACTTGCCGCTATTGGCGATATTTTGCGAAAAATTCACTGAATGATATTAAAATCAGTAATATTTAGAAAATTAACCATTGTAAAATACTTTTTGCATTGTTTCGTGGCAGATCATATAGTGCAGCAGATATATGACAAAAAAAGGGGGAATTGTGCCTTTAATGATAGAAGCATACAGGGTGTCCACTCCAATCGTGGACCAATAGCTAATTTCTAAACGGTTAGAGATAAGCATATAGTTTATTTGGGAAAAAATCTCCAAATTATGAAAGGAATTTTGGGTCTATTTAATGTTTTTCAAAAAATCAAATTTTGAAAGAGTTACGAAATTTTAATTTTTATACAGCCCCCCAGTCCTATCAATCATATTTAGTAAAACATTCTTGACACTGTAACGTTTAAAACTAAAAAAAATCACTGTTCTATCACAAAAATTGACCGAGTTATGACGTTTTGAAAAATCAAGATTTTGCATTATTTCATGACGTCATCGAGAAATCGCTTAAGGGACCGTATGCAAAATCCTTCAAAATCTTGATTTTTCAAAACGTCATAACTCGGTCAATTTTTGTCGCAGAACAGTGATTTTTTTTTAATTTTAAACGGTACTGTGTCAAGAATGTTTTACTAAATATGATTGATAGGACTGGGGGGCTGTATAAAAATTTAAATTTCGTAACTCTTTCAAAATTTGATTTTTTGAAAAACATTGAATAGACCCAAAATTCCTTTCATAATTTGGAGATTTTTTTCCAAATAAACTATATGCTTATCTCTAACGGTTTAGAAATTAGCTATTGGTCCACGATTGGAGTGGACACCCTGTATAACTTGGTGTGCATATACTATGTATAATTACGAGTCATTTTGGATACGCGGCCATCTGAGATTTCGAATATTTCAGTAATGGCAGACATTCGAAATGGTGGCCTCTGAATATATTTTATGTGCTTCTTTGTTTCGATATTTACAAGGTTAATAGCGTACGTTTCGAAAAAAATCTTGGAATTTAATATCCTTTTCAATTAAAGTTCTATTGCATTGTGTGTTTTAATTTTTGCGGATTTTAACTTTTACCGCTAGGGGGCGCTTTATATTTCTTTTTTAATCGTCCAAAATGCGCAATAGATATGTGACCAAAATTGATGGAATTTTGTCTTCAATAGCTGAAGCTTACAAATTTAGATAAAGATAATAAATATAAACTCATGTTTGTGAAAATTGCAACACCATGAAGGAATCGTCATAATTGAATGAAATTTAATACACAGCTGAGTGATAGTGGTAAAAATAAATGATTAAACTTAGAAAGCCAACAAATAATTTAAAAATATTGAAATTAGTATTTTGTGTAGCTACCACGCGCTGCAATAAGTGCTGCCACGCAACGTGGCATGGAGTCAAACAAATTTTTAATGTCTGCCTGATCAAGAGCAGTCCATACTGTTTGTATGCGTACCCAAAGTTTGTCTGTAGAAGCAACAAGACGAGGATCCCGAACGAGACGCCGACCAACGAAATCCCACACATGTTCAATCGGCGACATATCCGGGGAATACGTTGGCCAGGGAAGAAGCTGTACTTGCTGCTATGCAGGGAGGGATTGAACTGTCCTAGCGACATAAGGGCGGGCATTATTCTGCTGAAATACAGCGCCAGGCGAGCCTTGAAAGAAGGGGACAGCTTGGGGCTGTAGAACTTCACTGATGTCCCGGTTGTTGTTCAGGCTACCCACAATTCGTAGCAATAGATATCGTCTGTGATATGATATGGCACCCCAGACCATGACTCCAGGTGTTCGTCCTTTGTGACGTTCGATAATGCACTCTGGAAGGTGGCGTTCACCGGCATAGGCTCTGAGGATGGTCTAGTTGTGCACCTCCCCTTGTGGTTGCATTCGAATGTTCCCAAAGGGGTGTTTTACCCCTTTTTTGGGGTAAATCAGTATTAATTTCAATGCAGACTCAAGTGATATGAATTGGCGCGACCACTTGGCGATATGTCGCCAAGCTTCTGAACGCCAAGTGTTTAACGCAATTTGTCGCTAATTTGACGACATATCGCCAAGTTGGCGACAAATTTAGCGAAAAAATTATTTTTTGAATTCGGGTTCAAAATATTTGAATTGTTACCTTGCTCACTCCAAGCACTTTTTTTAACACTTAAGGCAACTACTAAGAAATTTACACGTAAAAGGAAGTAGTGTGGGGTCCATACCAGATTTTATTATTATTATTATTATCTTTTTTTTTTTTTTTTGAAAAAGTACATTTTGCATTATTTTAATTGAAAAAATCTGGTATGGACCCCACACTACTTCCTTTTACGTGTATACTTCTTAGTAGTTGCCTTAAGTGTTAAAAAAAGTGCTTGTAGGGAGCAAGGTAACAATTCAACTATTTACTCCCCTAATCTGCGACGAAACAATGCAAAAAATATTTTACAATGGTTAATTTTCTAAATATTGCTGATTTTAATATCATTCAGTGAATTTTTCGCAAAATATCGCCAATAGCACCAAGTTGAACCCAAATTCAAAAAATAATTTTTTCGCCAAATTTGTCGTTAACTTGGTGATATGTCGCCAAGTTGGCGTAAAACACGTGGCGACCAAAACCTTGGCGACATGTCGCCAAGTGGTCGCGCTAATTCATATCACTTGAGTCTGCATTGAAATTAACACTAATTTACCCCAGAAAAGGGGTAAAACACCCCTTTGGGAACATTCGAATGCAACCACAAGGGGAGGTGCACGACTAGACCATCCTCAGAGCCTACATACCAAGGTAGAAGCTTCTACGGCATATAATTTTTGAGTTATGCGATACACATACGCACATACATCCGCACATACATCCACACACACACATCCGCACATACGTACATACACACGTCACGAGAAAACTCGTCGTATATAACTCGGGGGTGGTTTAAAAGGATTTTTCGGCTGCTTATATGTTGGTAGGTATATATGCACGTGCTGACAGGTCGAAAAAACTACTGAACATTCATTCGGGGGAGCAAAATCAAAATTTAGACTCAAATTTGAGTGATTTTTTTTTCGCGATCACAATACTTCCTTTACCGTGTAAAAGGAAATAAAACGAAAACTCTTACAAAAAGTTTGCCCCCCTACTTTTCAAGGCTAAATTACGCCTATGCATGGGAGTCTCAAAATGGATCGGAAGTAATTGTTACCGCTCTGACGGCGGAACTGAGGGACAAGCTTATTTTGCATCGGCTAGAAAATCAGAAATCGATTAAAACAAAACTAAAGTAAAATATAAACAAAGGAGTAAAAATAGAATAGTTTTTGTGAAACCCCTTTTGGGGGGGGGGGTTAAGTTAGAAAGTGCGCAAGACCTGTTTATATGCTAAGCTTTACTACTGCGGACACGTTACCAATCTGATTTTTGAAAAATTATTTAAAAAAAATATTTTTTGAAGAAAAAAAGGTTTTTTTCTGATATTATTGGATGAAATGAAAGCAAAACCTTCGCTACTTTCTGGGGAAAAGTATTTTTTAACGCATTAATGCCTAGCGTACCTTTTTAGGGACGGTCCAAAAAAGGGTCCGAATTTCCGCAAAATGAACATTTCAACCAATAATTAAAGTTCAATGTGTACCTTGGTACTGTTTCAATTCGCTATCAACAGATTGCAGCACATAATCATTGCAAAGTGTGTTCTGTAGCAGTTTGAATGTGATCTTTATCAAAAATTACATCGTTCACAATCTCAAGAAAAAAAGCTAAGTTTTCAAAATTATTCCCAGCTTCCCAGTTTATATTAATTGCTGATTTTATTTCTCCTTATAAAATGTCTTTTTAATATTATATCGTAGACAGAAAAAAAAAATTAGTAAAAAGATATGTACCCTATGGGGTCTGTCGTAACTTTTAAGGGACGATTTTTCTTCCCTTAATAAAAAAAATTATTTTTGCATAATATTTTTTTTATTATTTTTCCTGCCCATTAAACACTGTTTGTAACCAGTATACAACATATCTTTGGAAAAGAAATGTCAGGCATTAATGGGTTAAACTAGTTATTGAAATACTAGTGAAAATTCACTTGGGACTCAAATTGGCACTTTTCTAAATATTAGCTCAGTTGTGAACTTTAAGTTAAAAATATTTGCCTACCATTCTTTACTATTTTACTCATGGCCGTAACCAGACTATTGTTCCGGGGAGGGTTTTGCCGACACATTTCTCGCGAAATCTATATTATAAATGAAATTTGATTTCATGATCTATATTCTATTGCTTTTTGTTATAGTTGATGCTTAAGGGGCATTAACATGAAAAACAAAATAACATATCTAAGAAAAAATTCTGATGTGTACAAAGCAGCTTCGCCCCCAGTTAAAAAGGTGTATTGTTGTGTATGAAATTATGTTTGCAAAAACTACATTAAAGATAAATACTGCAGATAAATCAATTAATTTGTACTATCCTTTAATAATGATAATTTCATTTTTCAAATAAAATTTAATAGTAAATAAAAATAAAATAGTAATACTATTTTTCAGCTAAAACTAGCATTAAAAAGCAATTTTCGGAATAGTTTTGAAAAATTTCGGAGGGGTTTGAACCCTAAAAACCCACCCCTTAAATACGGCCCTAATTTTTACTCCATTTGATTTTGTTTTCTAAAAAAAACAGAAATAATTGAGCAATTACGATTGTTTAATGTCAACACATGACCGAAATTGATGTTCCTTTGATTGTTTTTAGATTACCATGACGACAAGAAAAGTCTAGCTCGTTGTTTTCAATATTTATTTACTGAGACTAATTTTGGTCGTCATGGTTACAAGTCGTCTACGGTTTGCGTTCAAGCTCAACCTGTGCAGATCTTAGGTAAAGCAACGGCTTTGTACGTGTGTGTGTGTAAATTCTTTTTTTTTTTTTTCAGGAAAAACACCCATATGTAGATGAACTTAAATGCCAAAACTTTTTTAGAATACCAGACAGACTAGGGCCAAGGGGAGTCCCTTTTCTGATGGGCCCCTTCCCCTACAAAAACACATATTAAACTTACCCTATTTTGAATCCCATCCGGGCCCTCTAGAGGGCCAAATCCCCAGCTTCCGACAAGGTTGCTATGGTCCTTGGGTGGCCCTGCTGAATACAAAATTTCTAGAGTAATAATTCTCATCATTTAAGATTAATAAAAAATGAAAATGCCATAACTGTATACGCTATAGGTATAATGTTGATGATTAAGGAGGTTTTAAATTGGCCATAATGACCGTACCTTTATTTCCTCAACCTAATTATTATTTTAATATGCATATGCCTCGTATTAAATGATCTCTAAAATCACCTGTCATAATATCACGAGTCCGAATTTCTTCTCTATTGCTATTCCATTCCATTTGGAGAAACAAGAAACCCAACGAGCTTGGTCCTATCAGAATTCGTAATCGCGAAAAACATAATTTTAACTGAAGAAGTCAAAATTTTCATGAAAGTCAAGGGCTGGATGGAGCATGATTTTTGAGCAATCACGATTGCTATTTGTTTTCACACAAGCGTATTTGATGTTCGCTCTTTTTTCAGATTGGACCCGGAGCCTCTACGAGCACCACTGCCCACCAGCCCCTGCAGTTGGACACTCCTCTGGTCCTGTGACTCTGGGGGAGAAGGAACATGCTTATATTACGTGTTAAAAGAACGTTGGATGCTGGGTTGGATGCGGTTTTGTCTAAAGAGGATTGTTTTTTAGTTGAGAGTGTTTTAAGTGTAAAATAATGGTCGATTCCACAGTGGCCGGGACTGGACCTGGAACTCCCTTAAAAGGGCGTCAGAAAAAAGGGCGCCAGACCTTAAGGAACTTCATGAGAACTTCAGAGGGTTCAGAGGGGCGACGCACACTACCAAAAAGCGGGCGCAAGGAGGGAGGCAATGTTTCAGAGGGCAGAGGGTCAGAGGGAGCCTTCAGAAGAGGGGCGCACGACTGATATTATTCATGGAGCCCAGCCCATTGTGTAGATTGCATACAATGATGTGGGGGGAATGTGGGGGGGTGGGGGGGGGGAGGAATATGTTTGTCAATTTTTTCAACGAAAGAAGTTTCGAAATTTTATCTTACCAAATTGTTTCTTATTCCTTCTTTTTTTTTTTTATTTCGTAAGGTGGGAATAGTTAGGGAAGGGGTTTGTCCTTCTCCTTCACAAAAGATGAGTTTTTTTTTTTTTTTTTTTTTTTTTTTTTTATTTTTTTTTTTTCTTTTTTTTGTTTTTTTTTTTTTTTTTTTTTTTTGTTTTTTTTTTTGTTTTTTTTTTTTTTTTTTTTTTTTTTTTTTTTTTTTTTTTTTTTTTTTTTTTTTTTTTTTTTTTTTTTTTTTTTTTTTTTTTTTTTTTTTTTTTTTTTTTTTTTTTTTTTTGTTTTTTTTTTTTTTTTTTTTTTTTTTTTTTTTTATTTTTTTTTTTTTTCTTTTTTTTTGTTTTTTTTTTTTTTTTTTTTTTTTTTTTTTTTTTTTTTTGTTTTTTTTTTTTTAAAAGAATTCAAGAACTATGTTAAAATGATTTGGACACTAAGTGTGGATGTCTATAGGTTTCATTGGCAAAGATATAAATACAATTTATTAAACAAACTTCATAGAATTTTGGTGCGAAACAATTATAAGAGATGACCCCAGTGCTTTAGGGTTGCGGCGTCAATATAATCTTATGAAAATAAGGCAGTTAAAAAGTAAATGAATGAAGCCGAGCTTTGCAATTACGTCCACCCATAACAAATACCCCACGAACACAGTCCCTCACGATTACCCCCATTCGCCTCCAAGCCCAAGTTACCCAACCCCGCAACCCACATACGTGTGTGTAGATGGAGTACCTTGTATAGGCACAAAGAACCACCCTTAACCAACATACACCCCACACACTCGTTATCCCCAAAAAGAAAAAAAAAAATCCAAAAACGACCTTCTCCACTTAATTAAAATTCACTATCCCACCCCACCCGCCTTCCAACCTTCCCCACGGTTGCAAACTTATTTTAACTCCTTAGCAATTCCCATACCACCTCACCTCTTCGCCTCGCCCTCCTCCGGTCCCAGCTCCCCTCGAACCCTCCCCACCTTACTAGCGCCCTCGAATCCCCACCCTAAGGCCACCCCCCTCCCCGCACTCAGCGCCTCCTCTCTGCCCCCCCCTGGTAACTACCCCTCCCGCCGCCCCATCCCCCCCCGTGCACCTACCCCATAGCTACCTGCATAGATATCGTTTCCTACTGCAAACCACCCCTCCCAGCCCCCGACCAACCCCCCCCCTCCTCCCCCCCCCATCCCCCCGCCCCCACCCAACCCCCCCCCGCCCCGCCCCCAAAAAAAAAAACAAACGCCACCACCAAAGACGTCTACCCAGTTCCGCGGCTGGATCTCACGTCTCCATTGACTCCATTGCCACCTGCTAATAATGCCCCCTATCTTCCCGTCGCTATTACTCCGAGCGTCCAAGCGAGCCCTGAAATGCGTAGAAATACCACCGCCAGTTGGGTCCGCTCTCTCATAGCGCACCAATGAAAATAAGGTTGTACCCTACCCCCCTGCCTCGATCTCCCCATCCGCCAAAGCCTAACTAATCACTCCGCGTCAACGCGCGCAGCCCACCAACCTTTACTTAACCTTCCTACTATTATTTTCATATAAATAGCGTAAATTTTATCAAAGGATAAACTGAAATTTTATATGTTTAACTGAAAGTTTCCGTAATCAAAGACAAGAAAGAAAAGATTTGCGATTTTTTTTTTTAACGGAGTTTTCAACTTTTAGGGCCGAAGCTGCAACCAAAGATTCGATGCTGGTCGCAGCATAACATATACACGCCTTGAATTTTAGGAGTGCAGGCGGAGCCTTTGCCCCCCCCCCCCCTAGATTTTTCGTAAGAGAAAAATTCGCTCTTATTTTTCCGATAAATTGTAGATACAATTCATTCAACATTTTAAAAAACTTTTGTATGTCTTTTTCGCGGATAAGTGATAACAGCCCCCGTGTTTTTCTCGTTTTTTAATAATCCCGCTGTTTTCTTTTCTTTTAGATCGATCTAATAGCGGAATGGATATAAGAATGTTGCAATGACCTCTTTTTAAATGGGGTGTAAAGTAGACTAGTCCCAATTTCAGGGGATCCGGGGGCTTGCCCCCCGGGAGAAAATTTGAAAAGTAGATACAAAATTCGGCATTTTGAAGTCTTATATGAAGTAATTAGATGGAAAAATATGATAAAAAAAGAGGCAAACAAAGACCCTCCAAAAGACTAGAAATAAGAGCAAGAGAGAAGAGAGAACGGAGAAAAAATACTGTATCTGAAAAATTGCTGAAATATAGGTATATTTCACAAAGCTATTTTTGGAGAAAAAACTAACAATTTCATGTGATCTTATGGTTAAGAATACTTCCTTTGACCCTAGTGATCGAACTTGAAATCCAATATGGGAAGAACTTTTTCCAAAAAAAAAGGAGTAAAAAGGCAAAGGGGAAAAAAAGTCTTGCAAAACACACTCATTAAAAGTTATAAACATAGTTAAAGCAAAAAATAGCAAACAATGATATAAATTAAAATTGTAGCTAAAAATGATAACAAAAAACAACAACCAAAACATGAATTGTCTCTTTATTTTATTCAGAAAGCGGCAGAAAAAAATCTGTAAAATTATTCCTTACTTTTGAAATTTAATGAATTATTGAAGACGTTTTGTAGTCACAAAAAATACATTTGAAAAATAATACATATGATCATTTAACCAAAATTCAATAATTTACAAGTTTTGTTGGTCCAGAAGATGAGTCATGTCTTAAATATTCGCTATTGATACCAATGATATAATGATCTTAAATTGACCCACAAAAGTTGTACATGAAATAAGTGTTCCACCAATTACTTTAATCTCTCTGCTCAATACTAAGAGGTCACTCGTTCTCACCGTTGTCACAGACGGCAAAAAAATGTCTTTTTTTTGGGGGGGGGGGGGGGGAATTCTCAATTTAGCAAATAAAATTTCGAGTTTGTTCAAATGAAAAAATACAAGCATGCACACATCCCTACATCCCATAAAAAGAAACATTGGGCATCTTTCATTTATTTTTTTAATTGCAAGATTGCAATACTCAAACTTTTGCCGAATCGTCAGGTAAAATTTGGGATTTTTTTTGGAAACTCCTAGTGATTTCCTATAGGAGTACCTCTGACGCTTCTACGTAATACTTTGAAAGAATTTTAATGAAACTGATTTTTAATAATTTTCTGGAAAACTTGACGAATCAATATTTTTTCTTTCCCTGTAAGCCAACTCCTCTATCTGTCTTGCCCGTAACACGGCAGCCGAGAGCCAAGGCGAGCGGGCCCCTTGTCACTTCGGTCGCCAGGACATATTTGCCCTCTAAGAATAGTGAAGTTTATACAACTGTTTCCGAACACACACACACGAAGAAAAATGCATGTGGTATCAATTTCAATTTATATTATTATTTTTTCTCAACAAAATATAATATCAAAATACAAGCAAAACTTACCGGAAAGATATGTTTGTGGACTCAACAGAGGACTTTTATGTACGCATAAAAATATAATGTTACTGGTTATAGTAATCTGAAAAATAATCCCAGGAAATGAACCCGAAGACGGCTGGATCAAAAGTGATCGTCTATTTCCAGGACAATTGGCCAGTGATCAAAAGTTCTGCTTCCTTTTTAAAAGGCATGGGAATAGTAAGACGAGTTTTGTTGTTCAGTTGTCTGTGATAAATGACTGCAATAAAAAGACTGGGTAGCACAAACCTTGGATCAGCATGACAAATTTACATAGCCGCCTGCTCTATAGGAACCGACTTGGGTCTATTCAGGGGGAACTACATCAAAGGTAATCAATTGACAGACCAGCAGGGATGTGGGATTATCACCCATGGAACTTACACAGTGGTTCTGTGATTGACCTCCCACAAAGTTCTCGGAAGAGAGCTCATAAAGGGACAATAGCGGTTTGTTGCCGTAAGATAAAGCCGGCCGAATGTTACTTGCGCCTAGAGAGGAGGAATAGCTTATGATGGTTTTATCGGTAGCAAAGCAAACATATATTAAAAAGAGCTGAAATTGACGATTCTTTTAAAATTAAAATATCTTATCTAACTTTTTTAAGGCATGAAAAATTATGAAAATTTTGAAAACACAGTTAAATAATTGTTTCTTAGCGCAGGAAAAAAAATGTGCGGTGATATTCGGAACGATAATGCTAAATTTTGTGCCTCTTTAGCGTGGCAAAAGAAAAAGAAGTTTTAGTTACAATCTCCCATAGAAATGTCCTAGCTGCTTTAATGAATATTTTTAAAACACATAAATCCTTGTTTCTTAACTTCGGAAAAACAAATCTGTCATAATACTCAGAACGATACGGCTGAATTGAGCGCTCTTTAGCAAGGCTCCCACATGCGGTGTAAGAGTTGCACGAGAGCTTACGGCTGACCTGGGAGGGGGGGGGGTCATATCACAAATGTGACAATTGCTAGGGGCCCCCACGACAT
The DNA here is from genome assembly GCA_038373865.1 of Uloborus plumipes. Classification (NCBI taxonomy): domain Eukaryota; kingdom Metazoa; phylum Arthropoda; class Arachnida; order Araneae; family Uloboridae; genus Uloborus; species Uloborus plumipes. The sequence continues at coordinate 12,773 of JAXGGA010001823.1, forward strand.
ACGGGCCCTGAAAGGAATGTTCATCAATTGCTTACTGTAAGAGCAATAGACAAAAGGACTCCATAATCCCTAAATCCACCACTGTACAACAATGGCTTCAAAAGGACAAAAAAAGGGCATATAATATTGCATTTATAATACATTTGATTTATCATATTAATATCCATTCTCGTGGGTTTTTTCAACATTTAAAACTATCTTCAGATACATCCATGGGCATTTCGAAAGTAGATTGTAGTTGCTACTTTTTGAAAGAAAATAGTTGCAGCAGTAGTTAACTATTTTTAATGAAGTAATTGTAGTTAACTACAAAAAAAATCTGACTACTGATTGAGTGTAATTTAAAATGAAGCAATTTTTTTTTAATTTCAAATGTCTGCCTAAACATTAATTAGTTGATAGAGGGTGGAGAGTTGTAGGGACAAGATGGCCCATTACAATATCTGGTCCTGGGGTTCACGGATTGATGTGGGGGCCCTGATACTAAGTAAGCTCGCCTCCCCCAAAAGAGAACGGATATATCAGTCACATACTCATAATAGAGAATAGAAATCAATGAAACAGTACACTGCATTGTGAGAAATGCCTTTAAATTTTCATTGGATAAGCAACTTCGCAATCTCGTCTTAATTAATTTTAGCTTTGAAAAAGCTCTTTCGCAGCTTACTATAGCGTAAGAGGTATAGTAAGTATATACCTGAAAACTTGACTAAGCTCTGTATATAGTATGCAGTTCTTATTATAATCATACAGTACTTTGTACACACATGAAGGACATATCTTGCACGGCTGTTTTTCTTGGCACATTTGATTTGTAGTAGCACTAGCAGTTAAATCTTCAAAAAATTTTAGCATATAGCAGTAATTTAAAAAAATCTTCCTATTGATCTGGGGGAAGGGGGGCAGAGGAGTTCGTTTTTCAGAAAAAAAAGACATATTTGTCACGATAACATGAATTTCAGGAGAAGAAATGTTCTAACAAGAGCTACAATTAGGCTGCAGGGCGCTGTAAGCAGTCAGAAGGGCGCAATAAACACACAACGGGACGCTACAAAATATTAACTATTACTCGTACGAGGTGTTTGTCCCTGACTTTAGACAGAACGAATTCTTAGTTTTTTGTCTGTGTTTCAAAAGATCTTTTGAAGTTTTTTCAAAATTAACTGTCGCAAAAACGGACCCTACATGAAATTGTTAGCATACAGCAGTAATTTTAAAAAAATCTTCTTATTGACCTGGAGGGGAAAAAAGGAGTTCGTTTTCCAGAAAAAAAAAGACATATTTGTCACGATAACATGAATTTCACGAGAAGTATTCTAACAAGAGCTACAATTAGGCTCCAGGGCGCTGTAAGCAGTCAGAAGGGCGCCATAACGACACAACGAGGCGCTACAAAATATTAACTATTACTCGTACGAGGTGTTTATCCCTGACTTTAGACAGAACGAATTCGTAGTTTTTTGCCTGTGTTTCAAAAGATCTTTTGAAGCTTTTTCAAAATTCACTGTCGCAAAAACGGACCCTATATGAAGTTGTTAGCATACAGCAGTAATTAAAAAAAATTCTTCTTATTGACCTGGAGGGGAAAAAAGGAGTTCGTTTTCCAGAAAAAAAGACATATTTGTCACGATAACATGAATTTCACGAGAAGTATTCTAACAAGAGCTACAATTAGGCTCCTGGGCGCTGTAAGCAGTCAGAAGGGCGCCATAACGACACAACGGGGCGCTACAAAATATTAACTATTACTCGGACCAGGTGTTTATCCCTGACTTTAGACAGAACGAATTCTTAGTTTTTTGCCTGTGTTTCAAAAGATCTTTTGAAGCTTTTTCAAAATATACTGTCGCAAAAACGGACCCTATATGAAGTTGTTAGCATACAGCAGTAACTCGAAGTAACTGAAGAAATTCGTAGCATCAGGAATGGAGACTGAGAAAAAGAAAAAGAACTGCAGACACAGGAACAAGGGAAAAACATTTTTTTTTTCCAGAAAGGAAAAGTTTTTTTTTCTGCCTAAAAAAGTGATGCCTAAAAAAAAAAAAAAGGGTTAACTTTTTCTACTGGGGGCGCACCGGACCTGCGGCCGGTTGCCCGGCGGGCCAGTCCGGCCCTGGCAAAAAAAGCGCAAAAATGGACTATTTGAGGAGTAATCTATCAATAAAAAATGCATTTTGGAGCTAAATTTCAACTTATAGGTTTCCAGAAAGAGTTATGAAAAACCTCCCATTTTTGCTAGTCAGTCATTTTTTTAGAATATTTACCCATCTTGCAGAATAATTTTTCTTATTGTATTAATAGTACAAACATTGAAGTATAGCGCTTTGGAATAGCGAGATTGGTCCATTTTTCCACTGAAATAATTATTTTGCTTTACTCATAATTCATACATTTTTTTTTCTTTTTTAAATCATCATTTTTACTGAAAAACTTGAAACTTCAAGGTAATCCCGGTGGACCTAAATATTTTAAAATTTCAAAATATATATATATTTCTTTTGGTAACTATGTGAGTATAGGGACAACTTTTTATCAACTTGAAATTTTAAATTTCCAAAAAAAAAAATTTTGTGATGCACCCTAATGCGTATGCGTGCACATGACTGTTTTCAGTCACATTCGGAAAAATTTGGAGCTTCAATCAGGCAATTAAGAGTTCCTCCACTCCCTCTCTTTTTAAAAAAAAAATATGTTCCGGTGACTCTGGTTGGGGAAGGAGGTGGGGGGGGGGTGATTTTCAATCTCTACGCGTAAACCTGCCCTATAACTTCTGCATTGATTTTCAAAACGATATTTTTTCGTACTTGTGTAGAAACTGATATATTTGTCACTCCCATCTTGACTCCGCAGACATGGCAGAAATACAGGCTGGAAAAAAATGACTGACTTCTACTCATAAAAGAAAGAAACGTGCAGACGATTTTTTGTTCATTTATTTATTTATTTGTTCAAGTTCATTTATTATTATTATTATTATTATTATTAAGGATTAAGTCAAAAGGATTAAATAAGGAAAAAGTATATTATTGCAAAGGATTAAAAATAAAATTCAAGATATTTTACTTCCGAGCGTTTATTTTTTGTTGAGCGAGGTATATTTCGTTTTTAGAAATCAGCTTTAACGCGAAAAGTTTAATAAAAGTCCAAGGGCTAGCAACATCGAGAAAACAACGATTTTAAGACCTCTGGCTCTTTAATATATCTTTCCCTATGGACTTTTAAGCAGCATGCAAGCAGTCTGGTGGCAGAGAGTGGTTGCGTGTTTTACTATATGCATCACACTAGTATTGGAAAAAATAGTGCTTTTTAAGTCAATTTCACGTCAAATCAATCATGAGAAAAAAGTTTTTTAGCTCACCATTTCCGATTTTAACAAAAATTGGAGTAAAAGACGCATATAACAAGATAAGTAATCCTGCCAAGTTTTAGGTTTCTACTTCAAAAATTGTAAGAGCTGTTAAAAAATGAAAAAAAAAAAAAAACCATCAAAAGTTTTTGCATGCAACTTCTTTTCTAATTATAGTAAAATAAAAATTCAAAAACCATTTTAAAGGCAAGAAATGGAGCTTTCCATTGATATATTACATGACATTCTTACGACAGGATTAAGTTTCTAATTGCTATTAATTGATATGATTTTTTTTATTTCAGTATGAAGAATGAAGTAGTAGAAAAAAAACAGTGTGTCACGCCTCGAGGGGAGCATTGAAGAAGTTGAAATTTGTATGAAATTTTTGCGAAAAGAAAACATACACAGAGGCATATTTGGATGTGAGGCCGCCCTGGGCTTTTGAAACTGGCCGCCCCCTCCCCTTGAGGTGTTGAATTTCAGAGTTGTTAAAAAAAGAAAAAAAAAAACCGTTTTTATTTACTTACTGGTGTACAAAATTTTATTGGAGTGGATCATGGCTTCATTTAAATATTAAAGAAAAAATAAAATTCAATCAATGAATAAATAAACGGGAAAATAATTTTTAAAAATGTGTAATGAATACAGTCGAGCACGTTTATAACGAGCTCGGATATAACGGATATATTTCTTTAATGCGAAAAAGTCCCCCCCCCCTTCCCAATCGTGCCGCCCTGGGCTATAGCCCATTAAGCCCATACGTAAATACGGCACTGAACATACAACAAATGTAATAAAGGTAAAAAATAAAGAACTTACAAACTGAAAAAATGAAATAAAAAATAATGATAATGAACGAAAATCAATAATAATTTAGTAAGAATAATTAATTAAGCTTAAATTAACATTAATAAATGTATTTGCTGAAACTTTGTTACTTTGAACAATATTTGCACTCTCTAGAAAAATCCTACATATACGCCAAAAATGAGAGTAAGCATTTTGCGCTTTTGTAACAAAAATTCACTTCTACTGCCCGTCATTTCGAATTTTCCGGGGGAAGGGGGGGGGAAGCAAACAAATTTCATCAGCAAATAATTAAAACCACGCCGACTTGGGATTAAAAAATTTTCAAAGTCATGGAGTGCAGTAGACCCCTTAAGTGACGGGCCTGCTTCTATTAAATATTGCTTTCATCTTCATGAAAAGAATCAAAACCAGTTTCAGTTTCGTTTTCTAAATGACGCCAACTAAGCGATAAAGGGCCAAAGCAGGTTCCATTCCTTCCTTCCGAAACGAGAACTGTTTATCGACTAATGCTACCGTCGCGGCCCTGGTGGCTGAAAAGAGAGGCTTGCTATATTAGCCCAGATAAACGATGTCCGAGCTAAAAGCGATAATAATAAAAAACAAAACAAAAAAATGTTGTTTTATCCCAGGTGTTTTTTTACTCTCCTTGGTCGTTATGGTGATTGGAAGCAATTGTCTGAAATGTTCCGATTGTTGTTCACATCTTAGATAATAGGTTTTAATTCTTATTCCAATATTTGGATTTCTTTGCTAGGTTCAAGGCTTAAGCAGAAAATTTTACTGGGATCAGAATTGGTAATGAAGAAAATATTAAAGAACACATTTGTGGACTGAAAATTGCAGACAGTTTTTTTTTTTTTTTAAGTAGATGTTGCAGGATTTTTTTTCCCCCTTAAGCAGAAGAGAACAGTTTAAGAAAAATTTAAACGCAATAAAAATTTTGTTTTCCCCCCATTTAAAAGCTAAGTAACCAGTGGCGCACCCACTAGAGAGAGGGAGAGGCGGGACATTTTAGAAACTGGGCTAGAGAGACGGTGTGAAAAATCCTTTTATTTAATGAAATGATTAAAAAAATATTGAAACTATATTTGATTTTCTTTAAAGTGTTTTGTTATGAATATCCATGAAAATATGTAAAAGCAAAAAAGATCTAGTAACTATTTTTCATTTAGCTCTCATCTTTTAAAACATTTTTCATGTTGAGATTGTTTTATTTATTTACTTTTCAAATGTTTAATGATTTTTTTCCATTTTCAAATTGAAAGTTCATTGGTTATTGATTGGTGTGAAATTTTGCTGTCATGGATATCTTTGTTATTCTTGCATGATATTGTTATTATTGTTATTATTCTAATAATTTATTTATTTTTACTTTTCAAACTTGCGTTAAATAAAAAAAAAATGCAATCCGCAAAAACTTTTAAACAGAAGAAACAAAGTGGAAGTACGACTACATTATTTTTTCAGTTTTTACCCAGTAGAGTAGAAGTTTTAAATAATTTTTATTATAATAACAATACGTATTTGACAAAATTAATATCTGGGTATGTCTCTGATAATAGGTCACAAGGTCGTGGTGGGCTGATCAGTTAGGTGTCAGACGCATAACTGGCAAATCCCAGGTTCGATGCCAGCCGGCCGATGTTCCACCGTGTTCACATATGGTGATTAATATGTTCGTGATCACAAAGCTTTCCAAGTTTTAATCGTAAACATATACCTTTGGTGGGGTTGGATCAGGGGTTGCTCGGCTCCTGGTCTGGATCAAAAAATCAGAGTTCTCATCAGGATCTCTTCCCCGGTTAAACTACGTGTTGTGGTAGGGGGGATTCTATGGAGTATGTAAGTGTCACAAAAGGAAACAGGCTTTTTAACTTTGGTTGTAATTTTGGTTTCATAATTCGTGTACATATTTTTTTTTTCTGCAGGGTGTCCCCCCCCCCCCACTCCTTGCGAAAATGAAGTGTAGCTATTCTTGGATCGAAGTCTTTCAGAAAGACACATATCCTATGAAGTGCTTTGCATCGAAAAGTACACGGGTAAAACTCCTATAAGAGTTAACAAATACCTTTGTGCTATGGATGTTGAGAAAATTACAACGTTAAGGAGGCACAAATTAGCAGGGATACTGCAGACACGTGTTTCGGCGTTACAAGGTGCGCCTTGTTCAATGCAAAAAATTTTGAGCTTATGGATGCACACACATCCGACAAATGCATTGAAAAAGGCGTTCCTTGTAACGCCGAAACACGTGTCTGCAGTATCCCTGCTTATTTGTGCCTCCTTAACCTTTTGGATCCGGGCTGTTCATATAGAAATTATTCTTTCAACCCAGGTAGTACAACAGTTGAACCACAGATTTCTTGTCCATTGAAAAGAGAAGGTATAAACTGTCGTACCAGACGTATGAAACCTTGAAAAAATCCCCGGCTCCAAAGGGTTCCAGTGAAAATTTCAATCCCGTCCTCTAAACTAGATGAGATTTATAGTACAACATGTGTACCGCGCAAGGGCGGATCCAGCTTCTGGTTAAGGAGGGGGTCATTTTCGGAAAGGGGGGGGGTCAAAGTGCAATTTTTGTGCAAAAATGGGGGGTTTTGGCAGTTTTTTCGTAAAATAAGTCCCAAAAATGCAATTTTTTGCTACATTTGGTCGGTTAAGGGAGGGGTCATGACCCCCATGACCCCCCCTCTGGATCCGCGCCTGGTACCGCGCGGTTTCTAAAGGTTAACGTTGTAATTTTATCTACTCCTATAAGAGGTGTCGTGCGAACCACCAAACTTTTCCGTTATTCCACAAAATTTGTCCAGCAATTCGTCAAATTTGGAAGCAATTGCATTATTTCATTTTTCAAAGGATGCCTCATTTTCTTCTCATTGTACTGTCTAATCTTCTTAAGTAAAACCTACCGCGCATTTACGCATGCGTCAGGTATTGATCTTACCTAGGGGTGTCAGGTAAGATAACAATAAGGGGAAGATTAATAAAAAGCATTGTGAGCCGTATCAAACAACGTGGAACGATGCTAATTTCAAATGCATAGTTTAGTTGAATATGTCAAAAGGAGAGCGCAAATGCAAGTTTAAAATTGAAAACCTCGGAAAGTTATCACCCACAGCCACAACCCATCTATCTTTTTTTAAGTGGAACTGTTCGCGAGTGCCAGGAGCGGTTTTCACGGACGGAGAGTATGTAGTCATGCTGTTGTTTTTGTTTTGTTGTTGTTGTTGTCTTGCTATACCTAAATTCAACTTAACTTGACACTGTACGTCACTACGGGCGGAGCCAATAAGAGCTCACAAGCAGTCAGCGATCTCCTCTCATTCGCCAAGTAGGCTGTGACGTTTTATCTAGCTCGTTTTTCATAGGCTAACGTCACGCAAACATCACTCTGACGTCACGATGCTGTTGTCAAGAAAGGTTGCAGTGTAGTTTAGGTTGACAATTTAGGGTGCGCTGCTTCCCTTTTCTAACTGTACCGTCATGTGTGAAGTCCGATTTCCATGTACAACACATGCCATAGGGACATGTTATGCAACCATTCGTAGCACAACGCATTCACAAAAAAAAAAAAAAAGGACAGGAGAGAGAAAGTACATCCATGATCGGGCCAGGACTCGAACCCGAAACCTCCCCATCCGCATTCAAGTTTCTCTGGCTACTAGACAAAGTAGCCAGCATGGTTTCTATTAACAAACATTTATGAAATTCTTGCTCTCGTTCTTACCCTTACGGATAAAAAAGGAGGGAGATAACTCTTTACTTTATTATCTTAAATTTTACAAAAGTTCAGACAAATCAGGAAAACGACTCTAACTTCGAAACTAAATTAGGATATACAGTGCCCGCCACTAATAAAATCACTGGATTATAAAATCAGCCGCTTTAGAAAATCAAATCTGGAAGAATAGAATCATTACTATATCAAAACATGTCAAAACCATCCTTTAATAAAATCATTAGCGCCGTTTTATAAAATCAAACTTTTGGAGAGTATATGTTAAAAAAAAGGGGGGGGGGCTTTTCTGAATAAAACTAGAATTTTTTTTCTCTTTAAGATTACTATGTACATACATATTATGAGGTTGGCAGTTTATATCACTCAGTTTGAGTAACAATCGTTCGCTAAAAAAACATATCTAAACGTAAAGATTTAAGAATGATCTTTACTTTCAAATTATGCTTCTCAACCAACAATGAGTCAATATTTTAAAACCCTTGTGTAATTTAAAAAATGTCCTTTTTATATTTACAATAAGTTAAATTCGAACTGTGTTTTAATTAACTGAATGTAAAATATTGATAGTAGTAGTAATTATTGTTTTTATTTTGTGAAAACTTTAAATTTTTTCCATGCGTAATTTTATACAGGGTGACAAGAAATGACTTGGACACACGTCGTACATTATAACTTTGTTGCTAATGAAAATATTGCTACCAAACTTCAAAATAAGTATGAATACATTATTCTGTCTAATATATTTAAACGTTTTCGAATTGACTATCGTTAATATTAATACGGAGCTTTTGGTAAGTCACAAAATTTTCGGCTACGGGCCGCAACTCACTCATTGATATTTTATCCCTTTCCTTCCATTTTTGTAGCGATGCCAAAGTTTTGTGAGACTTAGTACACACCCTTGTCTCCAAGATAAACCAAACAGAATCCATTGGGTTCAAATCTGGGGCATACGCTGACCATTACTGAGCTCCAATGAAGTTCGTAGAATGTGTCTTGCATCAATCTTGAGTGTCTTTAGCTCTGTATGCAAGTGAAAAATCCTGTTAGAAGGATAATCTTTGGTTTTCAAAGAATTTTTGCAACCAATGTAAGACAAGACAGTGTCTTTCAATATGGGCTTGCGGTAGGTTTGGTGATTATTTTTTATCCCTTGATCAACAAAAACAAGTGGTGTTTCCTCACTAGCACATATCCTACCCAAAACCATTGCAGACAGGCGCGGATCCAGAGGGGGGTCATGACCCCTCCCCTTAACCGACAAAATATAGCAAAAAATTGCATTTTTGGTACTTATATTACGAAAACATTGTCAACCCCCCCATTTTTGCCCAAAAATTGCTTTTTGACCCCCCCCCTTTCCGAAAATGACCCCCTCCTTAACCAGAAGTTGGATCCGCCCTTGATTGCAGATAGGGGTCGTTGATGCCGAAAACAATTTAATGAGTTTCAGGTACTTCTGCTAACCAAACTCTATCATTATGGCCATTTTGAGCTTGTTGATTTATGTTATGGTCATTTTGAGCCAATTGAGAACAGTTTTTCATCTGTGAAGACCAATGTTTTCCAATGATCATCTGCAAGTATCACAGATCGTTTGCGAACCATAATGGTTATCCCAACTAACTTACTTTCAGCTATTTAGTAGCTTTCTAGAATCGATTTCCTATCACAATATCATTAAAAATTCAGTGGTATTTACAGGTATTTAGTTTGAAACTTCGTCCAAGTTATTTCTTGTCACCCTGTACATGCCGGTTTCTAAAATCAGCCGCTTAATGAAATCAAATATACTCGGAACAAATGTGATTTTAATAAGCGGTGGGCACAGTACTTCTAAAAATAAGGACAACTGGGTACCGATTTCACATTCTATTTTCTTGCAAATTCACACTATTAATGTTAATATCTAACGCTTTATTTCAAGAAAGAATAAAAATGCAAAACTCTTCTTCACACACATTGTGAATCACATACACACTGTTAAAACTACGGGTGACGCAGGGGTGCCAATAAGAAAGCTGAAGTGAAAGCAAGGTGCCATAGGGTGCCATAGCGAATTTGAAATGCTCTTGGCGTGCCAAAAGGCCTCTCAGAAGGTGCATTATACTAATTCTGGAGCTCCATCGGCACCCTTTGGGCTTGCGCATGCTCAGTGAGGCATCTCCCAGTACCAAACGGCACCTTTAATCGCGGCGCCTGCGTATTGCGACTCCGAGGTCTCATCATCATCATCAACCATTTGAATGGCGGACATCTTGTTTACGTCGACACGACAGAATTCTCGATACAGTGTTTTCACAGTCTTGGATTTCACCTCGAGTTTATTACAAAAATGGATTATTTCTTCATTTTAATCTTCGAATTCTCATGTAAGTACATGCATTTAATCATAGTTCTAAGATTTTCCAACTTATGTAAAAGCAATTCAAAGTGTTCCAACGGAAAATTATCTCTGGTGTGTAGCGATTCTCTTTAGCTGCGTAGACACAGCCAGGAAGCAGCAGAACGCGAAGGAAAGAAAAAAAAAAACACTTTCTACCCGACTCTTTCTTTCTTATTTGTTTTTATTATGCGTCTATGTATTTGCATTTCGTGCTTTCGCTAATATCTTTCGTTGGCGTTATTGATAGCGAATACTGAGTTCGTTATTGCTAGAGCTTACTTTGTTTTGTTCCATCTTTGAAATGAATAGATTGTTAAAATGTATTTCGCCAAGTACCCCTATCTTTTATTCCATAAAGATATTCAAATGTCGAACTCTTCATACGTATCAATATGTTACTCTTGATTAAAATTTTAGAATTTAATGAAACGATTCAATTTTTTATTGATCGAAAATACAACTGAATGTTTTTGTTTTTGAAAGGGGTCCAAAAAATACCTTCCCTCTTAAAACTACTGAGTTGAATCCAAGTCATAAATTCTTTAAAATATGTTGGAAAGTCTGAACTGTGAGAAAATGCCTTTAATTACAAGTTTCGATCATTTTCAAATCGGAATAAAAGGTGAAAATGTACCAAGACTTCGTGAATAAAAATAATAAATAAAAGTAAACACAATTGAAAAACAAAAACGCACACAGCACAGGGGGGATCTGCAATAGTGAACAGTGTGGGTGCCATTATGCTATCCTATACGGTTCCATCTTTCACCCGCGCTGCTTGTTAAATTGAGGGTGCCGGTTTTTCACCCAAGCCAACGGTGAAATCTCGGCACCCTACTGGGTGCCGCTGATGTTACAAGCGTTTCACCCTGGAAAGGTGCCAATTGCAACCATTAGTTTTAACAGTGCACTGTGCGTTTTCTTCTTCTTCCTGACCTGTCACCATCATATTCGAGTTTTTTTTTTTACTTTTTAATTGTATAGGAAACCGTGTGCTTAGTCACTTTCAACCGTTGAACAATTTCACATTTTTTCGTTTCTTGCCCATGTATTTTAAGTATCACAGATCGCTTGCGAACCATAGTGGTTATCACAACTAAACTTACTTTCAACTATTTAGTAGCTTTCTAGGATCGATTTCCTATCACAATATCATTAAAAATTCAGTGGTATTTATAGATATTTAGTTTGAAACTTCGTCCAAGTTATTTCTTGTCACCCTGTACATGCCGGTTTCTAAAATCAGCCGCTTAATGAAATCAAATATACTTGGGACAAATGTGATTTTAATAAGCAGTGGGCACAGTACTTCTAAAAATAAAGACAACTGGGCACCGATTTCACATTCTATTTTCTTGCAAATTCACACTATTAATGTTAATAAACGCTTTATTTCAAGTAGGAATAAAATGCAAAACTCTTCTTCACATACATTGTAAGCAATTTTTATCGTACAAACGACAAAAACTATGTAATTTAATCTTTTTTTAAAGTTCCTGAAAGTCAATTTTATTTATGAAATTGAGGCCATCAGCTCTTTCTGTCTCATTTTATAAATTATTATTCGATAAAGCAAATGGAATTTGCCCGAGTACAAACTGATAGACGGCGGGCGCTGGAAATAGAAAAGATCGTTCGCGTCGCTGTTTCGTTTTATTTTTTCTGCTTTGGCAACGGCATTTCATTTAAAAATTGTAATGGGAAATGGAAATGAAATACCTTTGCATGATGTTTAAATCATTATGATAAAGGAGTGCGGATTGATTTTTAAAAAGGCGAAAATTCTACTCAGGTTTCTATATTTGGAGCTTCCCAGGTAGCACAAAAAACGTTTAAACGTTTTATAAACGTTTTTAATCCGTTGTCACAACGTTAATAACCATTTTACAACCTTTAGAAAACGAAGTGTGCTACTTGGGTTTGCATGTAGTTTTTAATGAGTTTAAAAATTAAATTTCAGGTATTGAATTTAGCCAATTCTTCATGGAAAAAAGCATAATTATTCTATTTCTTTTCTTTTCTTTTTTTTAGAACCTAATGTAATTTTTGATTGATGCAAGGTCCTTAATTATTTTAATTTAGATCGTGTGCATCAGGGGTGCTGTGCCAAGTTTGATGAAAATCCGACGAAAACTGTGGATTTGTATAAGGAACAAACATACAAATATATATACACCCATTTTTATATGTATAGATACATATAAGTTTAAAAGCTCCTTACCAATAGCTTAAACGCAACAGATCAAAAACCACTAGATCTCAACAAAAAGTGAATATTAAAAAAAATGTTTTAAGACAAAACCTGTTTAGATCCATAGTTCCGCCTTTGGAACTATTGATTTTAAAAAGTTGACCGAACCGGTTTTGATTCAAAACGACTCAATTGCAATATGAACCCTCTCAAAGTTGCACGCATAATAACCCCTAATTCAATTTCAACCACAACAACATTATCCCTCCACCTTTAAAAACAGTCTCTTATACATTGAAACAAACTTTCACATTGTCTTCACACCTTCCTCCATCTCCCCTAATTATGTTAACATTTCCGAAAATAGATTTTCTTGAACGCTTCTTCTCAAAAGAGGCGAAAAAGGGGCCCTCATTTTGCGGGTAGTAACTGCTTAAGAATTTAAGCGCCCGTTTTATGCGAGAGTAGGAATTTATTTAGAGGAGATCTCCTCAAAATGAACGTCACGTTTTCGTATTTTCGGTCTTAGAAAAAAAAGGGAATGGAACAAGATTTCGGAGATAATCTTGAGGGATGCACGTGTGTGTGGAATCGATCGACAAAACCCCCCCGCGTGGGATCTAAGAATAGAACAAAAATATATGAGTGGGCGGATGTCAGCGACTAAAGCTCTTTGTTCTTTTGATCTTTTTCTCTTTTAAAAGTTTACGTGTGGGATATTTTGAAAGTGAAAAGGTTTGCATAAATTGCCCTTTATACATTTAAGCAATTCTTGAAATCTATGAAGATTTTCGGTAAACAGGTATTAACTTAAAGTTTCGAATATCTGACAGTTGAAGCCTAATGGAAATCAGCCAAACTGTTTCTTTGCATTTGCTGTTTTCTCCTATAGTCCAAGAGCAAGCAACGCCGAAAAAACAACCAATTTAACCCATTTATGCCCAAGTTTCTTTTAACAATTTTTTTCAATTTTTATCTGCTTAAAACTCTTGGAATGCTTTAAATATATTTTACGCGTCAAATTGATCACCGCTGCCGTATTTATTAAGTTATTCAATGTCCTGTTTATGGGACACTAGGCATATGTATATGAGAAAATGAGCATGATTATAAAAAAAAAAATGATATAATCATTTTTGCAAAGTAACATTACGGAAGACTTCAGTGATCTATTTTAAGCAAATCATTTTAAAATAGTTTAATTTTATGAAAAAAAAAGTTCGCAAAAAACACCATCTTTCTGCTACTACCCATGTTGTATCGTTGTTTGACTCATTCACCCAAAAATAACTGTCAGTAAATGAACTCTAATGTCCAACTTGTTGCTTTATATGGTTTCTTCAAGAAGAAGGAATATTCCACTTGTGAAAAACAGCTTTAGTAAAAGGATATACGTATTACAGATATTTATCTACATAAAATAACAAGCGTCCCGTTTTTAGGCTACTAGGCATAAATGGGTTAAGACTTCTGGCTCTTTAATATACATTATTCATTTCCCTATGCTCTTCTCAGAAGCATGCCGAGAGTCTGGCAGGCGAGAAAGGTTGCGTTTTTACTGCGTGGAAAAATAGTGCTTTTAAAGTTATTTTTGGCCAATTTCACATCAAATCAATCACGAGAAAAAGTTTTTGACCGCACCATTTCCGATTTTTACAAAAATTGGTGAGAAAGACGCATATGACAAGATAAGTAATCCTGCTAAGTTTTAGGTTTCTACTTCACAAATTGTATGAAATACAGAGCTGTTAAAAAACGAAGAAAACCTGAACGTTTTTACATGCTAGTTTCTTTTCTAATTATAGTAGAATAAAATTCAAAAACCATTGCGACGGCAAGAATTCGAGCTTTTTATCGATACATTACATGACATACTTACAACAGGATTAAGTTTCTGATTTCCCCAAAATGGTTAAAATATCCCCATTTTTACCAGCAAGAATGTGACTCGCAGTAAAAAACGTAACCACTCTCAGCTGCCACCTCGCATGCTGCTTGAAAGAATACAAGGTAAGATAGATTAAATATTAAAGAGCCAGAGGTCTTAAAAGTGTACCTCAAAAACGTTGACCCTTAGACTACTAGGTTCCTATGTGTCCCATCATCTTTTATTTATTTTCTTTTGTCATATTTTGATGGTAGATGGTAGATATTGGCCCTTTGATGAATGTGTAAGTGCTATGTACTTAAAAAATCATCAAAAATCGTAAAAGTTTGGCGCTACCATGTATTTGATTCAAATGGAACTTTTTCAGAATTTTTTAAAAAATATTTCTCGTTCTCAAATGACCATATAATTTTGTATTTAGGTAAAATACGTCACAAAGAGCCACCGTGGCGATAACTCAATTTTGTAAAAAAGTGCAGACACAAATATAGGCTATCAAAGTTAAGACTTCATTTCATAAGCAAGAGAAAGAAAACAAAGAGCGATAGTGGTTGGGGCACTAGCAATATGAACAGAAATAACAGCATGATGAACATAATATAAATGTGACGTACAATCAATACATGACAATGGTAAGCGCACATTTTAAATTATCCACGCTAGTGAAGTGAATAATAATCGGTAATCGCTTTGTATTATTCCCCCAGCATCCAAATCCCGGACGAGTAAATTGATTCGCCGATTCGCGGATGACGACATTTTCTGCTCATGTGTGTGCTCCTTATCCCATTCCCGAAATCTTCAGCGACGAGATGATGCGGTCGCAGTTAAATAACTGGAGGGAGATAATTAGGAGCCGGTCCTCATTTGTCCGCCTAATGGCTCGAGAAAAGAGTCGTCTGCCCTGGTCGCCTTGGCTCGCTGCCAAGTTCATTGTTTTAGGGTGCAGGTTATTGTGTGGCTGGGAGCTGCATATAGCTCCCGTAAACAAGCTGAGCTCCCATTATTTAGTTTGTTCTTTACAAAAAGAACATGATACTGTCCGTCCGTGAAAGCCGCGCCTAGCACTAGCGAACTATTCCACTTAAAAAAAGGGGTGATGGGTTGTGAGTGGGAACTTTCCGAAGTTTTCACTTTGAAACTTGCATTTTTGCTATCTTTTTGACATGTTCAACTAAACTATGCATTTGCAATTAGCATCGTTCTACATTGTTTGGTACGGCTCAAAATGCTTCTTATTATTCTTCCCCTCATTTTTATCTTACCTATCACCCCTATTTTGGTAAGATCAGAGAAGACCTGACGCATGCGTAAATACGTGGAAGGATTTACCTGAGAAAAACAGACAGTACTTCTGTTTTAGGAGTTAGGGTTAGGCTGCAGTTAGATGAACACTGGGGCCGTGGTGGAACAATCGGTAAGGCGTCGAACTCGTAACCACTGGCTCCCGGGCTCGATCCTAGCCGATCAAAGATCCACCGTCTTCACTAATGGTGGCTGGGGAACGTTAAAAATGCTTGTGGTCACAAAGTCCTCCAAGTGAATCGACACCTCTGGGGGTACTGGATCAAAGGTTTGCTCGGCTTCTAGTCTGGAAATAAAAGAACAGAGCAATCTTCCGTGACCCATCGGACTGGTTAAATTACGAGTTGTGGAAGGTACGGGGTACCCTGAAGTGAAGAGTAAAAGTCAAATGAGCACTTCATGAGGCCAGTGGTGGATTTAATATGTCACTTCACTTCGCACTTCAGGATCTCCCGTACCTACCGAAACTCAGGGTTTAAACGGTTGCATCGGGCCCCAGGATCGAACCCAGGACCTCACGTTCACGAGTCCAACGCCTTGGCGATCGGGCTACCATGGCCCAAATTTAACCCATTTATGCCCAAGTTTTTTTAACATTTTTTTTCAATTTTTAACTTCTTAAAACTCTTACTTGGAATGTTTTACATACATTTTAGGCTTAAAATAGTTCGCTGTTGCCATATTTATTAAGTTATTTAACGTCTTGTTGGTGGGATATTTTGCAAATATGTGAGCAAAATACGACTTTACTTGACTTTACTTTCGCAAAGTAACATTACAGTAGGGCATCTGTGATCAATTTTGAGCCAATCATTTTAAAATAGTTTAATTTTATGAAACATAAGTTCGCAAAAAAAAAACTTACTTTCTGTGGCTATCCATGCTGGATCGTTACTTGACTGATTTGTCTGAAAACAGCTGTCAATAAATAAACTTTGATATCCAACTTATGGCTCTAACTGGTTTTCTCAAGAAGCAGGACTATTCAACTTGTAAAAATTAGCTTTAGTAAAAGGATATACTCATTAGGTTTTTTGTATGCAGTAACTAACAAGCGTCCCGTTTTTAGGCTACTGGGCATAAATGGGTTAACATGTGGCAATTGCGAGAGGCCAGTGTGACCAAAGTGGTCCCGAAGGGGACTAAAATTGCATATGGTAAAGGTCTTAAATAGCTCTGCAATAGGCATAGTGGCCCACAAAAATATACTGACCCAACTACTTTCGTTTTAAATTTCTCATCTATGTCTTATTTTTTTAAATTTCAATGTGAGCACCGTCGAAGACTGTCAAGCAGTACCGCACCCACGGGGGGAGCTCAGGGGCTTAAGCCCCTCCCAGATGCTTGGAGATGAACTCTCTTGATAATAACAAACTGCTTGAAATTGCGTTTCCTTGATTTGACTTTTGGAAATTTTCCGAGAGAGAGTCCCCAACTTCCTTTTTAATTTCACCAAAAATAACTTCAATTTCTTTCTATAGGACTTCAAATTCGAAAACTTATCGAAGGAGGGCCCACCTAGCCCCACCCAGGAACCAATGCTCGGTGCGCCACTGCTGTCAAGACACCGTCGGCGTCGTGATCTTGTCCTTAAGGACGACAATATCCTCAATCGATGTTGCACAAACCGATCTGTCATTCCATCTTCACAGGGAAAAAAAAGAAAGCCTCTTAGGAAGTACAGTAGAGTCTCGAAAATCCGAGGTAATTTGGGCTCATGCCACCTCGGATTACTGAAAACTCGGATTATCCGAAAAAAATTCTTAACAGTAGAAACGTAACACTTTTAGACCGTCATTAGTAAGATAAACTTAATTTCAAGTCGTTTTACATATATCGAATTATTATTTCCAAAGCATATCTTAATATATGTCTAGTAGTTAAAGAATATTTCGTGACACTTGATAAATGTCTTTGACGTCTAACCTCTCAATACTTTTTTTACTACTTTGTGAGTACAAAAGAAAATTTTCCAATAGCAAAAGATTCTTATTTTCAGATTTTAATGCAAATTATCTTTTTAGCTATTGAAGATAGACCTTAAAATGTCAATAAAAGAGCCTCGGATTAAGCGGAACCTCGGACTTTTGAGACTCGGATTTTCGAGACTCTACTGTAATATTGATGCCTCTGGCGAACAGTCTAAATGTTGCACAATACTGGGGCTAGGGGAGCAATCCTGCATTATACTACACTGCAAGGTTTCTTGACAAAAACATCGTGACGTCAGCGTGACGTTAGCCTATGAAAAACGAGCTAGATAAAACGTCACAACCTACTTGCCGAATTACAGGAGATCGCTAATTGCTTGTGAGCTCTTATTGGCTACGCCCGTAGTGACGTCAGTGTCAACTTAAGTTGCTGTCTAGTATAGTATTATTTAAGTTGCAAGAATGCTCATAGTGAATAGGTGACAACGTTTTCAATTTTGTTAGAATGAGAAAGAGATTATCATAAATTCATAAAGGGTGGTGTATATTACATAGAGTTCATTCTATTAGTTGCTCTAAATAAAAGAAAAATTAAATCGATAAAGAAATGAAAATAAAAAACATAAGTGCCAAAAAATAAATGCTAATTTTAAAAAAATCAATAACTCTCATAAATTTATTCTGCCGTGCTAAGCGCAAAAGTGATATCTGCAGACGACCTCAAACTGAGATATTGCTGTTTAAAGTTTTGCGACTCCATGTATTTGATTCAGATGATATTTGTTCAGAATTTTCTAAAAAATATTTCCCGTTCTCAAATGACCATATAATATTGTATTTAGGTAAAATATGTCACAAAGAGTCACCTGGTGGCAAAAACTCCATTTTGTAAAAAAGGGCAGATACGACTTTTGTGCTTAGCACGGCAGTATGTATAGCTAGCTAACGATTATGAGCAGAAAAATTACAATTTCTAAACATCTGTAATGTTTTGAAATCTGGAAAATTTAAAATTCTGGCCAAAAATTTGCAACGGTGTTAGTTGATTTTATAAAAAAAAAACCAAACTAAATGTTACATATTCATATAGAATCTGTAGGCGTGTCGAGGCAACGGACATGTCTAGCTTACGTATTGATTCCAGAGCGGCATTTCCCTTCCAACGGCCATTGTACCCTTTATACACACAGGACGAGATCGTTTCTCGCCCTCGTCACAGGTTTATTACTTTTTTGTTCCATTTCGCCAACGTCCGGCGGAACGAAAAAGAAAAAAGATCGTCCGTCGAAAGTGCTCATTTCTCAGATCGATTTTCGTGGAAAGACGGACATTCCGAGCGCAGAATGTTCGATAAAAATTGTTCTTCCGTCTATCGACTTTTATTGGAAGGCTGACGTAAACATTTTTTTTCCCTCTTTCACTTCAGGTGAAGTTCCGCTATAAAATTACTGCCGTGATATTAAGATGAAATAGTGTTCGTGGGCGGCAGGCTTGTTACTTCATTTTTTTTTCCCGTTTAAGACAAAGTTCTTTTATATATACTTTCGGCCCGCTTAAACGAGCTCTGTTGGTTCCAAGAAATTTTTTTCGATTAAGAGGGGTATTCCTTTATCCGTTATCCGATTAAGCGGGGACAACAGCATATACATATACTATTTACATTTTGGCGTTTCTCCGTAAAAACTCGTCACTGGCTGTCCGAACAGAGTGTTTAAAAGTAATAAAATGTAATAAATTAATTACCTCTCTTAATTCAAATAAAGCACTAAAACTTTACAGCACAATTGTAACTGGGCAATAACAATTTTATTTTGTTCTCTAGAAATTATCGAAGCACTGAAAACAGTCCCCTGGCTGTCCCATTCCGTCCATCAGCATTTGGTGGGTGAGAGAGAGGTAATATTTAAAAAATAGAACCTATTAACACTACATAATTGCCGACAGAGTGGTATAGTGGTTAAGACGCTGGCCTCTTACGCGCAAAAGCGCGGGTTCGAACCCGGCTCCAGTCGGTGGATTTTCATGATGCAGAAAATCGACAGCTCTCATGTCGTATGATTATGCGGCATGTAAAAGATCCCTCGAGTACTTGTTAGGCTTATAGTATCTCGTGGCAAAATTAAATTCCTAGTGCAGTTTCGCATCAAATAGAGCCCAGGTGCCTCCATCTAGTGGGGAAACTGGGCGTCAAAACTACTTGTGGCAATGGTATCCCACCGATGGTGGTGCCGCATGAAAGAGTGGATGCCGCTTTGGGGAATGCACTAGGTCTGCAAATGGCATGAAGCTAAACGCAGCCCCATTCGAAACAAACAAACAAACACTACATAATTTTGGCAATTAATTTCTAAAAATAGAACAGTGAAACTATTTTTTACGTGACTTAAGGTCCACTTACGTAAAAAGTTAGGGGAAAAATTTACATGTCTGAAACTATAAAAATATATAAGTTTAATAATTTTCCTATTTTCTCCAAACCATTTAGGGAACCACTTTGAAAGTCTCTGACTGTTTCAAGTTGATGGCTTACTAAAGTATTAAAATGAAAACCTGGGAAAAAAAATGCATTTCTGGAAAAATTGGAATTGGAACTACCTACTTTTTGCAGCAACACATTTCATATTTCTTTCTACTTTGACAAAAGAAGCGGGGCCGTATTCTAGGGGTGCGTTTTTAGGGTTCAAACCCCTCCCGAAATTTTTCAAAACTATTACAAATTATTTTTGCTATTTTATTTTAATTCTCTTATTTACTTTGAAACAGCATTTCAAAAATGAAATTATCATTGTTAAATAATTGTACAAATTAAATGTTTTTTCTGCAGTATTTATTTTTATTGTAGTTATTGCAAACATAATTTCTTCCTTCGAATTTTGAATACCACTAAAAAAAAAAGACAAAAATTCTTCAAATTTGTAAGTACCAAACTCTATGTTTAAGACACCTAAAAGTCCCCCCCCCCCGTAAGATAGAAATTTCAAAAGTACTCCTTCGAATGCGCGTATATGAGTCAACTCCTCTATCCAGATTATTTTTTTCTTCATTGAAAAGACAAGTCATTTTTTTAAAAACTTTTTTTATGTTAATACACTTTCAACACAGGCCCGTCATTTGGAGGGGGGAGGCAGGGGGGTCAATTGCCACCCCCCCCGGCTTTGAGAAATTAATGTATTTACTTATAAGTGGGCGTGGTTTTTGATGTTTTCCGATAAAATTGCATTGTGTTTGGACCCCTTGCCCCTCCCTGGAAAAACTTGAAATGACGTCCCTGTTTCAACATCTATTGTAACAAAAATCAACAGAATATAGAACATGAAATCAAATTTTATTGACTTTACAGATTTCACGAGAAATAGGTTTGGTAAAACCCTGCCCGAAACTAAGGTCTGGTTACGGACCTGAAAAGAAGTATATGCCAGTATCACCTTAAGTCACCCCCCCCTCCCTCCCATGTCCGTCACGAAAGGTCAAAGTTCACCTTACGTCCAGCGAACACACGTCCCGCGTGTAACCCTCGATCTCATCTCCAGCACAACAACCAGATGTTCACGTAGAAAAACCTCCCACACAGGGGGGAATCAATAAATCATTTCGACGAATAGCGGGGGTGGATTAGATAGAACCCAGAGAGTGGCACACGTCCCCACTCTTCCTGTATCTCCGGTAGACGGAGGAATTAGCTCCCAAGATTTCTCTCAAGGAGCATCCGATCTGTCTGAGAAACAGAGAGCTCGGGCGGTTTTCTCTCTTGGGATTTGTATCCGAGAGGTATGAGCGAAAAAGAGACGGGATGAGGGTGGAATACTGATCACTGTGAGAGTGGTGGGCTGAAATAATGAGGAAGTGCATTATTCTTGCAGCGCACATGTTCTTATATAGCTCGTTTTAGTTAGTTAAATGTCATTTTTTGTGCGTAGTTAAAAGAAGTTGAAGAGAAAGAAGGTGCTGTTTTATATTAAATACTAGCCGGGTACCCGGCCCTGCCCGGGTTTCTGCCGGGTATGGTGTTTTAGTGACACTCGTTCATGAATTTTTCAACAATAAAGTGCATATCTATATACACAATGGCTACTTCTGTAAATAATGGTAATTTTTTCTGTCTGGGCAAACTAAAATACTGTATTACACACCGTAAATAAAAATGCAAGCTACAAATAATGTTTAGGTAAATCGGAAATGTTATAAGCTTGGTACAGGGTACGGCGAAGAAACTTGCAGACTTGAAAAGTCAACTAAGGGAA
Organism: Uloborus plumipes; assembly: GCA_038373865.1. Taxonomy (NCBI): domain Eukaryota; kingdom Metazoa; phylum Arthropoda; class Arachnida; order Araneae; family Uloboridae; genus Uloborus; species Uloborus plumipes. Next base: position 34,613 of record JAXGGA010001823.1, read on the forward strand.
AAGTACTTCATGTATCAGTTTACTACTTTTTATAAGATATGGTACCCATTCTGAATTTTTATATTAGTTAGATTTAAAAACTACATCGGGAAGAATGGCGGCAATTGTTAATGATGCACTCATCTACCCTAGATTTGAAGTTTTGTTGCATTCTTTCGAGCATATCGACTGGGATGTTGGTGATAGCAAGCCGGATGTTGTTCTTCAGGCGTTGCAGGGTCCGGGGCTTGTCGTTGTAAACGATCGATTTGAGATACCCCCATAAAAATAGTCTCAGAGTGTCAAATCGGAAGAGCGGGCCGGCCACACGTCACCTTTCAAGAAGACGTTATCACTCAACTGGTGAACCACAGCAAGTTTGTAGGGATGAAACTGGAGTCCGTTGTGAAGAGTTCGTCTCAGTGTCCAATCAAAAATCCCCAAAGCAGCAGCGGGTTTACGCGCCGAACGCCTGGGAGAGCGCAAAAACGACTCCCTCACTTTTTCGACGTTTTCTTGGGTTCTGGGAATCCGTTGACCTCCTGGGCCTCTTTTTGCCACACCCCCACTTTCCCTGAATTTTTCACCCACAAAACAGTCGATTCCCAGCCAGGAATGGGAACAACGGGCTGAATTTTGAGCCGAGTTCGGAAGGCACGTTGAGTGGCGACCACCGAAAGATTATTTGAAAAGTAAGATTCGGCGGCGAACGCTCGTTGCTGTTTTGTCCAACGCATGGCGACAACTAAACTATTAGAAAACAAAACTTCAGGACCTTCTCTTTAAAATGAAGCTCTTCCCAATCCTTTCTGACCACTCCTTGCTAATTAGCATCCAATTAAAATCAGCAAGTTTCTCTGCCGCACCCTGTAAATTAAAATAAATGTGTATTTACAATATCAATCGCACTGGAGTCAAGTATTTCAAAACATTACACTTAAAATAAGTCCCATTAGGTTATATCCTTGTGACTACATTGGTGAAAACATCTTACGTACCTAACTTAGAAATTTTTTGACTATAAACATTTTCTGTTCTCTAACTGTTGCCAAAATCAATTATCTTTTTATTTACCCCGTTAGCGATTATTGGCACAGATGAATCTAAAAATCCTAAGAAAGCAATAAATTTCATATTTACTCCAGTGAAGCCTTGGTTCACATTTTCATTATTATCACTATTAATATTGTTGTTGCCAGGCAATAAATTTTTGCAACAATGGACTGAAAATTTAATCATTTAATGGGGAAACTACATGAAATTTACTATTTTCCATAATAACTTTTTTAAACCAAGCTTTCTAGAAATAAATTATAGCTTATTCTGCTCCCTGTTACTGTAGCTATCTACGGTGAAAAAATGGTTAAAATCGGTTCAGTAGTTTAGAAGATTACCCCGGACATACGGATACAAAAGTAGTCTTTTATGTATATAGATACAAGAAACTTAAGAAGTCGCAAGCTAATAAGGAAAATTTATTTTCAAAAACTGCAGTGAACTCTCACTTATACGCCGGCGCAAGGGACCAACAGGAAAAGGCGCATAAGTGAGAGAGACGTATAAGTGAACATACCTATTTAAAGTATTAAAACGCAACATAGTTTCTAATGAGAGAATGAATAAGAATGTTTCTATAGAAAAGGGACATATTACTACGTTTTGGCAATTACTGGAACGTAACTACAGTGATAAAGAGAAAACAAAGATGGTAGCATACCTAATTACAAACTGTTCCCTTTAAAACGATGCATAACAGATAATTGTTCCTCTGCCAATTCTAGTTCATGCGAAAAAAATACCTTCCGTAAGCAATAAAGGCGAAAGATTAAAGAGGAAAGTGAAGAAAAATGCTTATTTTTAAAGAAAATAAATTATTTTTTTTACATTTTAGGAAAAATGTGGCGCATAAGTGAAATATTTATGTTTAGAGTGACGCATAAACGAATGATACTATTATTGTTTCGCTATGGAATGTGCTGGGACTATTTAGAATCGTCGTATAAGTGAAAAAGGCGCATGAAGGAGGCGGCGTATAAGTGAGAGTTCACTGTATTGTTGATTAAAATATACATTTCTTAAAAAATATTATACATAATTATTATTCATATTTATTTTATTGTACACTGCTCGACATTGAAAATGCAACACCAAGAAGGAGTGGTCAGAAATTGGTGAAATTCGGTAAGAAGACAGAGACAGCGTGGAATAATAAGTGATATTTATTTCAAAATAAATAAGCAAAATTTAGAGCGAGGACGGCGTCGGCTCAGTAAGAAGTAGGACCACCGCGGATAGCGATGCACGAAGAAACACGTCTAGGCATGGAGTCAATAAGCCTGCGGATGGTGTCCTAAGGGATGGCACTCCATTCCCTTTCAACCATTTGCCACAGTTCGTCCTCTGAACGAGGCAGTGACAGGCTCTGCAAACGGCGTCCAATCACGTCCCACACATGTTCGATTGGTGACAAGTCAGGAGAGTATGGTGGCCAGGAAAGCATCTGTACACCTCGTAGAGCATGTTGGCTGATTCGAGCACTGTGAGGCCGGGCGTTATCCTGTTGAAAAATTGCATTTGGCAGACCCTGAAGGTAGGGGATTGCCACTGGCCGCAGTACATTATCTACATATCGTTGGGCCGTCATAGTGCCCCTAATACGAACTAGAGGTGATACGGAATTGTATGCAATAGCGCCCCAAACCATTATGCCACGTTGTCGTGCTGTGGGGCATTCCACAGTTACTGCCGGATTCGATCTTTCTGTACGTCGACGCCACACACGTATGCGATGACTATCGCTGGACAAACAGAAGCGGGATTCATCTGAGAACACTACGGTTTGCCATTCTGTCATCCACGTCGCTCTGGTCCGGCACCATTCCAAACGTTGGAGTGTGTGCTGTGAGGTCAATGGCAGTCTTCTTAGCGGGCGCCGTGATTGCAGGCCACGTGCAACCAGTCGACGGGAAATGGTTCTGGTCGACACAGGAACATCCAGGGTACCTTGCACGTGCTGCAGAATCGACGTACAAGTGACTTGCGGGTCCGCCACAGCTTGTCGGGGAATCCGTCGATCCAAGCGGTCTGACGTCACTCTGGCTGCACCTGCACCCCTCAATGTGGCTACATTTCCTCTTTCCAACCATCTCCGACACAGCCGATGCACGGTGCTTGCATCCATGTGGGTATCAGCTGCAATTAGACGTATGGACCAACCTACCCTTCTCAGTCCAATCACCATACCCCTTGTAAAGTCGTCTATATGCTGAAAGTGTCTTCGTTGAGGACGGCGTGGCATTTCCTCCTATCACACGTATCCTTCGAGACAAAAACCAAATTTCTCCAATAATTAGTCTGGCAGAAAAACCAACATGAACATAGCCCACTTTTCAACTTCATTCTCTTATATCTTACTTCACGTGCGTCGGAGAGCTGCGCATTTCATATCATTTGCATAACTCAGTGACGTGCGTCTACGGTAAAATTTGCATGAATTTCTGACCACTCCTTCTTGGTGTTGCATTTTCAATGACGAGCAGTGTATTTTTTTTAGTGTTATGTCATCAAGTTTTCTTCCCCATTGATATGGTATAAGCTAAAGCAGTAGTTCTCAAACAGGGAATAATTACCACCAAAGGGATAAAACGGGATTTTTCGCAAGATAAAAATTAGTAAAAGTACTCAGTTATTTTTCGGTCGCAAAGTAAAACTATTAAAAAATCATAAATATCAAATCTGATATTCACGACCTATTACCTAATTAAAAATTTACTAAAGCCCTATTTTCAAATTTACTTGTTTAAAAAATGTAAACTATTTTTTGGTCTAAACTACCTTATTAAAAAATCTGGTGTGAACGCCACACTACTTCTTTTTACGTTTAAAATCCATAATAAATGCCTTAAGTGTTAAAATAGTGCGTTAGACTGAGCAAGATAACAATTCAATCATTTACATCCCCAGTTTGTCACGAATCAATGCAAAATAATTGTTTACAATAATTCATTTTCTAAATATTGCCCATTTTAACATGATGCAGTGATTTTTTCGCAAAATACGGCCAATAGCGCCAAATTGAATCCAAATTTAAAAAAAAAATCTTTTTTTTTTGCGAAATCTGTCACCAAATTGGCGATATGTCCCCAAGTTGGCTGCAAACGGCTACCAAAAGCTTGGCGATGTATTGCCAAAGTATAATTCAACTGCGACGAGTTGGCCGGTGTCAAATCAAATGAGAAAACGAGTCCATTCCTTAAAATAGGTAGAATTTCTACCCATTCAAATTCCCCCATCAATTGTGAATCCCATTCCTCAATTTTCATCTGCGTATCACCCCTTCCTAAAAATGGACAATCCTGAAAAAAGGAGGAGTCATAGGCCATCTCTGCGAAGTTGAATTATAAGTGGTCGTGCCAAATCATATCATTTAATCTGCATTAAAATTAACATTGATTTACATCAAAAAAGGGGTAAACGACCCCTTTGGGAAAATTCAAATGCAACCACAAGGGGAAATGCATAACAAGACCTCCCTCAGAGCCTACATACCAAACTAGAAGCTTCTACGGCATACAGTTTTTGAGTTATGAGACATACGTATGCACATACATACGCACATTCATACGCACATACAGACAGCACGAGAAAACTCGTCGTAATTAACTCGGCGATGGTCGAAAAGTATTTTTCGGCTGTTTCAATGTTAGTAAGTACCAGGCTTGGAGTCAATTACGAGAAAACGTAATCGATTACGATTATGATTACGAGCGTGAAAAATTGGAGATTACAATTACGATTACGATTACAACCCTCTGCCAAATCGCTATTACGATTACAGCAGCGATTAGATTACGTAAAAAAATGTAATCGATTACGATTATTATCTGCCGATTACGATTTCGATTACACGATTACAGATTTGTGATAAATATACATATACAGAGGAGAATCCAGAAGTTTTGAAAGGGGGAGGTGTCAAGTTTTGGTTCGCCAATTTTATACCTTATAAGTAAAGTGGAAGGAAAACGAAACATGTAAATTTTAAACCTTTTTAAAAATATTATACAATATTGCACAGCGAGTAATATTTTTATAAAATGTTGTAATATTTTATAATATTTTTATATATTACCATCTATTTATTCTGGTAAAAAATTATTATCAGGAAAAATATAAATTTGCAATTTATAAATTGTCTTAATGTAATCAGTATTAGAATAATAAAATTCGCAAATATTATATTCTTATAAAATTTAGCCTTTTTCATACCTAATGCATGGATAAAATTTTTGTTTCAATGAGAGCAGATCGCAAAGGGTTATGCAAATCATAAAATGTGTTTCTCATCGCAGGGGGTATTAAATATATATAATGTATAATAACAAATGTAATGCTCATTCGCGACAACAGTGTCATAGCTAAGAATTATGATTTTGATTCACTAATATTATAAGCTGATTGCAACTAATATATAATCTTAACTGGAGGATTTATTTATTTATTTTGCGTGTGTGTGTATGACCATTTTATAATAATATTTTATGTCACATTTTTTAAAGTATACTGAAGTGTAATGATAGCCACTAAAACCATGAAATTAAAATAATGAACATAAATATTAAAAATATTGAAATTATTCAAATTACAAAAAGATAAGTAATGCTTAAAAATAAATTATAGGCGTTTAATCTTACTCATAAGCAATGTTTTAAAAATCAGTAAACACACAATTTTTTCATCTTTAACATACTTAATGATTAAAACTAATATCAGCATTGAAGTGTAAAGCATAAACTTAAGATTAAATTATGTGTGAAAACATTAAAAAAAAAAAAAAATCACCAGAGTGCTGTTATCGCAAATGAGATTGTTATTGCAAATATATATTAAATAATAACTAAAGCACAGTTGCAAATTTCCTCTTCTTTTGCAAAATTTCCTTTTCTTTCGCTAATGAAAGAAAAAGGGGAGAAAATAAAAAACCATGCAACTGTTTAAAGCAGTGGATCCCAACCTGGAGCAATCGCCCCCAAAGGCGCGATTTAACTTCTCAAAGGGGAAGTAAGGGGGCAATGGGTTGTATTGAAGAGAAAACAGTAGTAATAAAAGGGTAGCGAAAAACGAAATTGCAAACATGTACGAAACCGGTTGCTCAAAATTCAAATAATTAATCACAAGTTAGGAAAGAAACAAATTAAAGTTCAAGAGGTTCCTCCTTGCACCTCGGATGAACCTTAGGTATTTTGTCATTCATTGTCCATTTTATGAATTTTCAGATTTTCAGCTTATTTTCCTTCAAATTTTTGGTTTCAATGATTTCAATTCCCGAGATTCCAAGGTAGAAAAGAATATAATTTCTTGAAGAATGTACCTCTGTTTTTTAAAAAGTACGTCAATGATCTTAGTTTAATGTTACCCTTCAAATATCAGTTCGCTTTGTGAAAGAAAAAAATAAAGGTATTTTATTCATTAATTAAAATTTTTAGTTTAATATTCATTGGTTATAATTGCTTTATTGTGTACATTTTACTTCAAATTAAAGTTACGTATTTATATTTTTAATAATATCGCGATGTTCACTTGCGCCAACTTATGGTTTTTTTCGAGGAAGAAAAGGGGAGAGGGGGCGCGATAGGTGACAATCAGCATCTTGAAGGGGGCGATGAGCTCAAAAAGGTTGGGAAACACTGGTTTAGAGGGCCCTGAGTATAGAGTCCTGTTAAGCCGAAAAGTATGTGTTAGTAATTTGATACTACTGTTCTCGTCCGGGGTAGAACAGCTTCCTTTGTAGCTATCATTGACAGCTGATGAAAGGGAAAATTGATGACCCATCCTAAAAATCAGGAGGGATGGTCTGGTCATATGCGCCTGAGGTTGCAAAGCACTTACACGCCAGGGCTCGCTTTATAACTCTCTTCACGAGCACGAAACAGCTTGCTGTCTTTCTGAAGCTTGCATTGAACCGGGACCCCCAAGACAAAGAACACGCTCCTTCCCTGGAGTGCTTTTTTCCGGGGGCCCAGATAGAATCCTTATCTTTTTCCCATAACATTGTAGAAACGCAACTAAGAAACTTTCACTTTCAGCAAGTCTGGATTACACGATTACAAGGCCTAATTACGATTATTTAAACTTAGATTACAATTACGATTACGCGAGAAATACTTGATTAAAATTACGATTACACGATTACGAGAGTCTCATTTCCAAATTATGATTATGATTACGATTACAAAAAAATGTAATCGATTACACAGATTACGATTACGTAATCGGCGATTACTCCAAGCCTGGTAAGTACATATATCAGCAATCGTGCTGATTGCTGATAGGTCGAAAATACTACTCAACATTCATTCGGGGGTGAGCAAAATCAAAATTTAGACCGAAATTTGAGTGACATTTTTTTCGTGATCACAACTTCCTTTACTACGTAAAAGGCAGTAAAAAAAAGGTAATAAACTCGTGGTTAGACTTACAAGGAAAATGGGCCCCAAAGTACAAAATGTTACTACGAAGTATATCATTGAGGAAATCTGCGGGAAGGGGAAGGGATTTAACTGACCCCTTGGGTTTTAAAAACATTTAGTATTTACGCATTTTTGCATGCATTTTACTTTTTCTCTATAAAATACGATGGGCACATACACTTTGTGGGCCCCCATAACCAGGAAAATTTTGAAATAACGGGCCTGGTTATCAACTGGCGTAAGTAAAATTGATAGCATAATTCAAAGTAACGTTTGAAAAATACAGTGAACTCTCACTTAGCACCGGCCCAAGGGACCAACAGAAAAAGGCGCATAAGTGAGAGAGACGTATAAGTGAACAAGCCTATTTAAAGGACTAAAACGCAACATAGGTTCTAATGAGAGAATGAATAAGAATGTTTCTATAGAAAAGGGACATATTACTACGGTTTAGCAATTACTGTAACGTAACTACAATGATAAAGAGAAAACAAAAATGTAGCATACCTAATTACAAACTGTTCCCTTTAAAACGATCCATAATAGATAATTGTCCCTCTCCGAACTCTAGTTCATGCGGAAAAAATGCCTTCCGTGAGCAATAAAGGCGAAAGATTAAAGAGGAAAGTGAAGAAAAATGCTTATTTTTAAAGAAAATAAATTAAATTTTTTACATTTTAGGGAAAATTCGGCGCATAAGTGAAATATTTATCTTTAGAGCGACGCATAAACGAATGATACTATCATTATTTTGCTATGGAATGTGCTGGGACCATTCAAAATCGTCGTATAAGTGAAAAAGGCGCATAAATGAGGCGGCGTATAAGTGAGAGTTCACTGTAGTTGTCAAAAGGAGGCGAAATTGAAAAAGTGTTGACTATATAGGCATAAGGAGTAAATGGCAAAAAGTGTGCATTTAAAGAGTATGCCCCACAGTATTCAAAGTCTGGTCATGTTATATCAAAGTATTTGAAGCCTCAACAATTACAGAAGAAATTTGGCTGTAAGTCATAGCAAAGTGGGGCTGTGTAAATGAAAAGCAGAAAGTAGAAATTCAATTTTGGGTTTAATGGTTAGAAATTTATGTTGTTGTTTCTAATCTCCCATCTGGTCTGACTCCGTCAGACCAGATTAACGAATCCGTTGACATTAATGAAACCCGATGCCAAAAGGGCAGTAGTATGGAAATTTCGTCCCAGTTCAAACCCAAACAGTCCAAGATATGTTGAGGTGAAGCCTGATCATGGTGGCACTTAGGGCAGAGAGGATAAGTTTTACTGCCCTCAGAATAAGGAAATTTATTGGATTGTTCAATTGACAATTATTTTTCGCTTAACACAACACTTTACAACTATGCTTTATACAAAAAATTATTCCTTAAAATGTATTCAGTTTCAACACCCAAAATGCTTCAAGATAGCGAGTGGAAATTTAAAAAAAATTAAAACTATCAGTCCTCCCACACCAACCACGCATATGTTAAGTGCTCTCAATCGAAAGTTCTACCGATGTCCCATTCCTTAATTCCCCCCCCCCCTCCCCCCAACTCAACATCTTCCGAGCTTGCTTGAACTATACGCGACTGCAATTAAAGGTTTCCTGATGAACGAGAAGAAAGAATTATTGCTCTTCCGACCATCTCTGACGTAACCCAATTTCTTCCTTTTTAAGAGACTTTTTGTGGAGGTTGCCATGGCGATAAGGTCACACTATTTAGTTAATGTTTTTGGATCGCTAACAGGTTCCAAAAATAGTTCTTCATTTAAGGCTGTAGGGAAACAATATTAAACTTGTTTCTTGGGGCCACATTTTTTCTATTGAGATGTATTTCTATTAAGTTTCTTAATGGACGGTGGGAGGGGGTTGTGCATGAAGAAACTCCACAGCTTCTTTTTCTTCCAAACTTTGGTAGACGCAAAGGCGAGTTAAGAGGTTTGGAAGCCCCCTGGTGGTAAAATGAATGTGTGGACTTCTTTTTTTATTGCCTCTTGAATAATGCGACGTAAAACAATTGACAATAATATGAAAAAGAAAAATGTAGCTAAAAGGTTGAGTTAACATTGTTTGTACATCACACACTCCAGGGTCCCACATACCTACCACAACTCGTTGTTTAACCGGGATAGGACCCTGAAGAGCGCTCTGTTCTTTTTGAACCAGAACCAAGGGTCGAGCAAACCTTTGGCCCAGCACCCCCAGAGGTATCGTTTTACTTGGAGGAACGTCCCCGCCCCCAGCCACCATTAATCAAGACGGTGGATCTTTGATCGGCTGGAGATCGAACACGAGTCCCTCCGGGCACGTGTCCGACGCCTTACCGATCGGGCTACTACTGCCCAACATTGTTAGTATAGATATACAGGGTTGTTATTGGTAACGTTTGTTATTGGTAAGAACATTCGCCGAGATCTGAATCGAAGTGTTTTGTGACTTATACCACTAACTCTAGCAGTCAATGGCATCGTTGGGGGGGGGGGGGGGGGGGGGAGTTTAAATTATACATGTGCATAGCGGGTGCTTTTTCAAACTTCAAAGGAGGGAATATTTAGAAACTGCAGACCTAACTACTGTATTAAACAGTCTTTCGGAGCATTAAGGGCATCGCAGAAATTCAAGCCCTTGGAATGTCTTTCCAAGATTTTTCAAAACTGAAACCTTAATAGCGCAATTATGAGCCATTTTTAGTAACGTTAGGGAAAGGGGCGGAGCTTTGGTTAAAGTGCAAAATTAGCAGTCACCACCGGTCACAAGATGACTAAGAGAGCATAGACACACATACACACACCACTCATTTAAATTTACGTCCTGTGTTATTTGTTTGTAGACCAATACACGGGGAGTCAGGATAAATTTCATACACTGCAGAAAATGAGTTGTTGTTTTTACAGTATAATACTGGCAGCCGAGGCTCCAACTTAAAACTGTAAAATGCACAGTAATAATCTGTAAAACTAGCGATTTGAGTTTCTTACTGTAAAGTTAGCAATTTTACAATTTATTGCCATAAAATTAGCTGTATTACACTGTAAAAACAACAGTACAATACTGGCAGCAGAGGTTCCAGTTTAAGACTGTAAAATGCACGGTAATAAACTGTAAAATTAGCAGTTTTACAGTTTAGTACTGTAAAAGTAGCAATTTTACAGTTTAGTTCAATAAAGTTAGCAATTTTACAGTTTATTACTATTAAATTATCTGTATAATACTGTAAAAATAACATTCATTTCTTTGCAGTGTATTTTGTCGACTTTTTCATCAACGTCTCGAGAAGATGCTAAAAAATATTTTTATCACAGCTAAAATGTTTATATCTTTACTTAACTTAAAAGCTTCCAAAAACTAAGGGGAGAAAAAACTCTCCAAACAAACCATAGCAAAATGTTTTCGGTAACTAAGACTACATAAAATAAAAGACAAACAAGTTGCTGCCTTTCGCAAAAACAATTAATTTATCCCCTTTCGTATTTAACAGCTCAGACACTCCGTCTTAGTCATATCTTTTAAAGAAACCAAATCCCGATCTTAGAGAAAACAGGACGCTAATGCAATAACATCGGCACAGCCCAAGTAAAATATCCTAGGCTGTTCCAGATAAAAAAAAACATTATTGATTTCCTTAATATTTTTATTCCTCGGGAACCAATGATGTATTTTCCCGTTTTATCGACGGGTATTTTTCTTATGCATCGAACAATTTTTCTTACAAAGTTTTCTCCTCTTTTGCAGGCGATCGGGAGACTTGCCCCCCCCCCCCTCTCCCTCCCTTTCTACCATTGCGCCTGATTTCCAGGCAGGCGTAAGATTTTTTCAAGTGGAAAGCGAATTTTCGTGTTGCTGAAAGATATGTTTGAGGTTGCTACTAAATCATGAAAATATGGATATAGTGATGGCTTTAGCATTACAGGGTAAAAAATGAATGTCACTTTTACAGTACAATACTGCTAATTTTATGGTAGTAAACTGTAAAAATTGTTCATTTTACAGTAATAAACTGTAAAATTACTTGTATAATACTTAACTGTAAAATTACTGATTTTACAGTAATAAACTTCAAAACTGCTACTTTTACAGTTTATTACCGTGCATCTTGCAGTTTCAAACTGAAACCTCTGCTGCCAATATTACACTTTTACGGTATAATACCACTAAATTTTACGGCAATAAACAGTAAAATTTCTGACTTTACAGTAAGAAACTAGAACTGCTAGTTTTACAGTTTAGTTCTGTGCATTTCTCAGTATTAACCCATTAAAGCATGACATTTTTTTTTTCTAAATATATTTTGAATACTGGTTACAAACAGTGTTTCATGGACAGGAAAAATAATTAAAAAAATATTATGTAATTTTTTTTTTTATTAAGGAAAGAAAAATCGTCCCTTAAAAGTTACGACAGACCCCAGAGGGTACATACTTTTTTTACTGAAATTTTTTTCTGCCTACGATATATTATTTGAAAAGACATTTTATAAGAAGAAATAAAATCTGCAATTAACATAAACTGGGAAGCTGGGAATAACTTTGAAAACTGAGCTTTTTTTCTTGAGATTGTGAACGATGTCATTTTTGATAAAGATCACATTAAAACTGCTACCGAACACACTTTACAATGGTTATGTGCTGCAATCTGTTGATAACGAATTGAAACAATACCAAGGTACTCATTGAACACTATTATTTAGTTGAAATGTTCATTTGGAGGAAATTCAGACCCTTTTTTGGACCACCCCTAAAAAGGGACGCTAGGCATTAATGGGTTAAACTGGAACCTTGGCTGCAAGAATTATACTGTAAAATCAACAGCTCATTATTTGTAGTGTAGCAGGTTCTGCTTTACTGCTGTCCACAAATGATGGTCTACTATTTTTCAAAAAACTTGACCTCTCCCCCCCCCCTGCCCGCCCGCTCTTGTGTCTCAAAACGTTATACATCACCTTACCCCCCTTGTTACATGTCCCATTGTTTATCATAAGTGCAGTGGAACCTCGATAGCTCGACACTAGGGTGGGGCGAAAAATAAAAAGTTTTTCAGATCAACTTCTAATAGTTGCCAAAAGTTGTCTTTGGTGATAGTTAGCTTTTGTGCAAAATTTGAGAAAAATCGGTTAATATCTTCAGGGGGCGCTGCAATCGCAAAGTTTTCTCATAGCTTTTATCGGGATTTTATGGTTAAAATATGAAAAATAATGCCGTTAGCTAATCTCATTGTATTTTTTTTACTCATAAGATATATTCATGGCATTCAAAGCGTATGAAATAACTCACAAAAGGTATTTTATATGATATATTTATATTTCAAGCATTTAAAAAGAAACAAAAACGTGAAAAAAAGTGATTTTTTTAAAATATAAATATATCATATAAAATAATGTTTGTGAGTCATTTCAGATGCTTTTAATGCATGAAAACATCTTTTGAGTAAAAAAAAAGCAAAGAGACTAGCTAAAGGCATTCTTTTTGATATTTTAACCATAAAAGCCATAACAAAGCTATGGTAAAACTTCGCGATCGCAGCACCCCTGAAGATATTAACCGATTTTTCTCAAATTGTGCACAAAAGCTAACTATCACCAAAGACAACTTTTGGCAACTATTAGAAGTTGATCTGAAAAACTTTTTATTTTTCGCCCCACCCTACTCGACACCCCTAGGAACCACAAAAATATGTGGAGCTAAGCGGATGTCAAATTACTGAGGTTCATAATTTAACATATTGTAGTGTTTTCTGTGTTGATTATTTGCTAGTGCTCACCGTTCCCGCTGCACTGTAAAAACTGAACTGCTGTTTTTACAGTTTATCACTGGTAGCCGATGTTCCAATATAAAACTGTAAAATGAACAGTAATTAACTGGAAAACTAGCAATTTTACAGTTTGTTACTGTAAAGTTAGAAATTTTGCAGGTTATTTTGCCTTAATTTAGCTGTATTATTCTGCGAAAACAATAGTATAACGTTGGCAGCAGAAGTTCCAGTTTAAAACTGCAAAATGCACGGGAATAAACTGTAAAATTAGCAATTTTGCGGTTTATTACTGTAAAAGTAGAAATTTTACAGTTTATTGCTGTAAAATTAGCAATTTTTGCAGTTTATTATAGTAAAATTAGCTGTTTTATAAAAAAAAAAACGTTCAATTTTTCCAGCGTATGAAAATTAATTTTAGTACATGATTTTTAATTTATTTTTTTCTTTTTCTCTTTATTTTCTTTGAAAAGAACATAACAAAATAAATAAGAAAGTATTGAATATCTTATTAGGAATAAAACCATAATTAAAAAAAAAAACAGATAAGAGCTCCTCGTCAATCAATCTCTTAAAGAGAAAAGCCCTGCTCGAACTTGTTTGAAAAACCCGTGGCGTGCTGCTTTATTTCTCTCGTGAACTGCCCTAAATATAATTCTCCAGCCCCTTCCTAGCCCTGAGACTGCACCAACAGCTTAAAGTGCAGTGTCTGACTCCTCTGTGAATAAGTCAAAACACCATAAAAAGAGATCTTTCAGGAAAGGATGATGTCTTTCAGCAAGGTTACTAGGAAGCAAAACTACTTCATAGCAGAGATAAACCCAACTCCCCCTCCCCCCCCCCCACAAAAAAACTTTAAGTTCCTTAAAAATATCTTTAGAAAATGCCCCCTCCCCAAATAGAAATAAAAGAAATAAAAAGAAAAATCGAAACTATACGGAACGACGGTAACTTTTCCTTTAACTAGATTCAAACAAAAAGCAAAATAATTGTTTTAGTCAGTAATCTGTGCTTTGGTACTATTAATCATTTATTAATATTAATGCTACACAGAAAGTTTAAAAATTACATTCAAACTCTTTTATATATACTACAATGAATCCAATATAAATGCTAATTTCTTGTAGCCAATTAGAATTTATTTTCAATACGGACGCTTTTTAATTATTCAAAAATCGAGTGAAGTTGTACATTTTTTGCTGATTTTTTACATCATTTCCAGCTCTGTATACTAAACTGAAAAAATGAGTTAATTCGAAAATTTCGCACCCCGTGTTTTCTTTCATAATAGCTCTAATTTTTATGTATATCGACATAAATGTATAACTCGTCTTATTGTCCGCAAAACTCTCCCATTGAAAATTATGTTCCCTAAATTCTTTCATAAAAAAAAAAAAAAAATTAAAAAAAATGTTTTTTAACCTTCATGTCTAACTATAATGCAGACATGTATTGAAGCAAATTAATCTTCTTTGCATGTTTCGTCTTTAAAACTGGGAAATTAATAAGCGACACATTATGACGCCAGTGAATTAATTCTTTGCATTTATGAGTGTCTAGACGAGTATGAACAAACAACAGTTGTGAGGCTGTCGTTCCGTTTACGCTGCTCTTGTTCCTAACAATGCCCTTCGAACGAATTCTGCACTGACATTTGTGAATGGCATTTGAAGCTTGAAACTGATTTGTATGCGCAATCAATCATGTCAACAGCGCTGTTGCCATTTTCTTCTAAAAATGTGTAGCTTTCGAACTCGTTTTCCGAGCTTGGGGTGCAAATTTATTTTAATTAGGTTTCGAATTTATGAGTGCACAAAACTGGTAAAATGCGTAAAAGGCGTTTGTTTGACTTTTACTTTTATTGATTCAACGAATGTAGTGGGTAAACAGAATAATCTAAATTTTTGTTAAAAAAACTGAAAAATACGCTTTTAGAGTTAATTTTCAAAGGATAAAAGTCAAGTTCTTTACAATTATAAGTGTAATATACTTAATACTATCATTAATACTAAAGGCTAAACTATATTTCATGATACTCTAACTGATTTCCCTTTGATTTTCATAACAATTGAATATCCACTAAGGGCCGAATTCAAGTGAAACACCATTGCAATCGCTTCGAGGCGTTTGCATATTGCAACCGCTACTGTAAGTCGAATTCAAGTGAATTCGTTTCACTTGAATCCAAATTTTGGAATTTGCGATTGCATTGGTGAGTTGCGATCGTCCGTGTTTTACTTGAATCCCTGCCTATGGCAGGGATTCAAGTGAAACAGCACTGCGATCGCTTCGAATTACAATCGCTACTGGAAATGAATTACATTATCATCAACTTAACTTGGCACTGACGTCACTACGAGCGGAGCCTATAAGAGCTCACAAGCAGTCGGCGATCTCCTCTTATTCGCCAAGTAGGCTGTGACGTTTTATCCAGCTCGTTTTTCATAGGCAAACGTCACGATGTTTTTTTCAAGAAACGTTCTAATGTAATTCATTTCCAGTAGCGATTGCAGTTTGCGATAGCCTGTTTCACTTGAATCCCTGCCTAAGTTTACATGCACTTATAATACATCAACATGTAATACAGTTTAACCTTTAGTATTAATAGTAGCATTAAATATGATACTTTTATATTTGCAAAGAACGGAAATTTTATCTTTTTATTCAGAGTTAATTACATTCATACAAATAAACAAACACAAAAATCTACGGGTGAAAATAGTAAAAGCGTATTAAAAATGATCAAAAAAGGTGTGATCTGAAATGTGATTGAAGTGAAAATCCAAAGTAAATAAAGCGAATTATCAAGAAAATACAGTTATTTCAAGGCTACAATAAAACTAATTATGTTCAGATAAAATGACAGTATTCAACGATTCCTTCAAGTAAATTTTTCGAAATTTAAGTGCCATAAATGAAACTTCGGACGAATTTCTATGACAATAAGACTTCGGGATCCTAAACCGGAGTGTTTTGGCAATTGATGTTTTAAAAGCAAAACTTTAGACGATCTTTAATGTTGCTGTGGGGTGGGGGGTGGGCAGTGAAATTTTTAACATTCTGCTATTCACAAATATGTTGTACGTTTTTTCTAGGATTTTTTTTTGTTTTTGTTTTGATTTTTTCTCTCTTTTTTTTCCTCTCTCTCTCTTTCCCTCTCTCTCTCTCTCTCTCTCTCTCTATATATATATATATATATATATATATATATATATATATATATGGGTAAAATGTGAAAATAAGTATTCTACATTCAATCAGCGCATAATTTGCAGCTAGAGCATTAAATGCATTCTAAATATTAGGTGTTTATACAGGGTGTCCTCTCCAATCGTGGACCAATAGCTAATTTCTAAACCGTTAGAGATAAGCATATAGTTCATTTGGGAAAAAATCTCCAAATTACGAAAGGAATTTTAGGTCTATTCAATGTTTTTCAAAAAATCAAATTTTGAAAGAGTTACGAAATTTAAATTTTTATACAGCCCCCCAGTCCTATCAATCATATTTAGTGAAACATTCTTGACACTGTAACGTTTAAAACTAAAAAAAAATCACTCTTCTACCACAAAAATTGACCGAGTAATGACGTTTTGAAAAATCAAGATTTTGCATTGTTTCGAGGAAGCGATCTCTTGATGACGGCATGGAACAATGCAAAATCTTGATTTTTCAAAACGTCATAACTCGGTCAATTTTTGTGGTAGAAGAGTGATTTTTTTTTAGTTTTAAACGTTAGTGTCAAGAATGTTTCACTAAATATGATTGATAGGACTGGGGGGCTGTATAAAAATTTAAATTTCGTAACTCTTTCAAAATTTGATTTTTTGAAAAACATTGAATAGACCCAAAATTCCTTTCAAAATTTGGAGATTTTTTCCTAAATAAACTATATGCTTATCTCTAACGGTTTAGAAATTAGCTATTGGTCCACGATTGGAGTGGACACCCTGTATATGAAGTCCGCCCTCGGGCGCGCACGAAGTCAGTGTAAATGACAACAATTAGAAAATATTTGAAAAACGTCTAGAAAAAGTTTTGAAAAAGAGTTGAAAAAGCGTTGAAAAGCTTTTTCAAAACTTTTTCTAGACGTTTTTCAAATATTTTCTAATTGTTGCCCGAGGGCGGACTTCATATATAAACACCTAATATATATATATATATATATATATATATATATATATATATATATATATATATATAATATATATATATATATATATATATATATATATATATATACAGGGTGCGCCAGAGAAACTTACTTTTTTGAAATGTCAATAAAAACAAAACTACTTAAGTTATTGTTTTAATTCTTTTTTTATTTGAGAATACAATACTCCAATTTTTTTTCATTTAGCCTTAAAAATGACATCGGTTAAATGATGACCCCCATTGAGCATGCACTGATTAAGACGATTTTTAAAGTTTGTGAGCACTCTTTGCAGCATATCAATTGGTATGTTGGCAATTTCGTCGCGAATGTTATTCTTAAGGTGAGCTATTGTGCGTGGTCGATCAACATAAACCAGGGATTTCAAATAACCCCATAAAAAATCGCACGGCGCCAAATCTGGGGAGCTTGCTGGCCATGGGGGATCGCCTCTGAGAGAGATGAGGTGGTCGGGGAAATGTTGTCGCAACAAATTCATTGAATTTCGTACTGTGTGTACTGTGGCTGCATTTCGCTAAAACCACGCGTCCCTAATGTTCATTTCATCGAGGCTGGGAAGAAAGAATTCCTCGATCATGGTCCAGTACCGAGCTGCATTTACGGCCGTTCGAAAAGTAGCTTTCGACGGCAAAGGCGCGCTGTTCTTTTGACCATAGCATGATGGCGACTGATTAAAGGGAAAACAAAACTTGGAGATTTTCCGCTCCAAATGCGCTCACTCACGGCCTTCTACGCAGCCATCTAACCGCGCAGGAATTTTTTCTAAAGTTTCTCAGTTTTTTACTTTTCTAAAGTTTCTGAAGTAAGTTTCTCTGGCGCACCCTGTATATATATATATATATATATATATATATATATATATATATATATATATATATATATATATATATATATATATATATATATATATATATATACAGTCGAGCCCGCTTAATGGAATAGCCAATTTGCCACGAAATATTATTCTAATAAGCGGGATATTCCATTATCCGGGATCCCATATACACGACGTTTCAAATTGCATTTAAACCAAGAATGTAATAAAAACTGCCTTAACCATAGGTATATTTAACAACAAATATCTAATAATTAACTTTAAACATGTTAATTAATGCGATTTAAACATATTAAAATGAAGAAATTGGATAAAAATTATTTTATTTTACGGTAAAATATGCATATTTGCAACCGACTTATTTGTTGCCGACTTATTTGTTGCTAAAAAAGTTGGATATTTTAGTCCTCTGCTTGCTCTGTGAATGCATCAAGTCAGTAACAGGATTTTCTAGTTAATAAAACAAGTGATTAGGCTTCTTATAATATTACTGGAGTCCCTGTATAGAAGCTTAGCTTAGCTTCTATATATTCTATAAATTCTAGGAATAGCCTTTTTCTGCTCCAACGAAGTGACAAAAAAGACTTTTGAAGCCTTCCATATGCTTCACATTCAGTATTGTTCTTTACAGAAGGAGAGATATGAATGGAATCGATTGGAAATGGAAAAATATGAACATCAGCAAATCTAAAAATTATTCTTTTAACCGGGATTACTTCAAAAAATGTATTACTTTAACCGGGAAATTTAACACAGAAATAATTTACTACGGTTCGGTACATTGAAAAACTATTACATTAAGCGGGATATTCTTTTAACCGATATTCCATTAAGCGGGTTCGACTGTATATATATATATATATATATATATATATATATATTATATATATATATATATATATATTATATATATATATATATATATATTATATATATATATATATATATATATATATATATATATTATATATATATATATATATATATATATATATTATATATATGTATATGTGTATATATATATGTATATATATATATGTATATACACTGGCGGAAAAAAAAATCCCAACACCAAGAAAAAATTGGCATAGAGTAATGAAATTTGGGTAATGCAATTGTCTAGTTAACATGTTTAATTGATTAAATGTACAAGATCACTGGCTAATTTAAGCTCGAGAAAATGCCATGCAAATGTGAAATTATGTTAATTTAATAGAGGGTGTAACCCCCAGAATTTTGAAGGCAATCTTGCAAGTGTGCATGCATTATGTCATACAGGTGCCGAATGTCACTTTGTGGTATGGAGTTCCATGCTTGTTGCACTTGCTGTGTCAATACTAGGACCGTTATTGCTGACTGTGGATGATGCTCGAGGTGCCATCCCATAATATCCCATACGTTATCAATTGGAGACAGACCTGGTGATTTTGCAGGTCATGGTAACATGTCAGCACTCTGTAGAGCACATTGCGTTACAGCAGCGATGTGAGGGCGAGCGTTATCCAGTTGGAAAACGCCCCCTTGAATGCTACTCATGAAGGGCTGTACCACTGGTTAAATTAACAGACTGACGACAAATTTTCAGTCAGTGAGTTTGGGATAACCACAAGAATGCCCCTGCTGTCGTAGGAAATTGTTCCAGAGCCCATAACTCCAGGTGTGAGTCCCGTGTGTCTAGGCCGTAGACCGCTTGAATGCAGGCGGTCCCCTGGCTTCCTTCTGACCAATATACAGCCACCACTGGCACTAATTCAGAATCTGTTTTCATCAAAAATTACAACAGATCTCCACTCCGACTTCCAGTGAGCTCTGTCGTGGCACCACTGCTGTCGAAAAAGGCAATGGTTTGCAGTCAATGGAATACCGGCTACA
This sequence comes from Uloborus plumipes, assembly GCA_038373865.1. Classification (NCBI taxonomy): domain Eukaryota; kingdom Metazoa; phylum Arthropoda; class Arachnida; order Araneae; family Uloboridae; genus Uloborus; species Uloborus plumipes. Next base: position 54,681 of record JAXGGA010001823.1, read on the forward strand.
GGCTGCCTGGCTCGGAGCTGTCCTTGAAGTAAACAGTTTCTTACCGTTCCTTGGGTCACGACGGTACCAACTGCAGCTCGAATGTCAGTCGCAGATGCAGTACGATGCGCCACAGCCGTACGCAAGATTCGGCGATCTTCCTTCTCAGTCGTGCCACGTGGCAGCTCGGAACTCGATCTTCTTGAGGTAGTACCATCCCTTGCCCATAGCTTCCAATAATCATGCATGGTGGAAACATTCCCACCCAAGTCTTTCTGCAATATCGCGAAATGAAAATCCACCTTCTCTTAGCCAAATTGTACGACCTCGTTTAAACTCGGTGCCCTGCTGATAATGGCTTCTTCGTCTTCTTAAAAGGTATTCCTGGCTAACATGAACGCAATTCGTCCAATTTCACGGAAAAATAATACACACGAGCTTCACAACACGCTTTTAAAACAAGCCTTATTTGCATGTTCTGAGTGACGCCAGCTGCGCCACACTTATGCGCGGAACACGAAATTTCAATCGATGTCATCTTTCAGTTGTATAAACACGCCTACCAAATTTCGTTTATCTAACACAAGTCTTTCTTGGTGTTGGGATTTTTTTTTCCGCCAGTGTATATATACATAAATATATATTTGTTCTTTGTTTATTGGTTGGTTGTTGTCTTCTGTGATGAATTCCTGTTGGTTGACTTCAACTTCTATTCTGACCCATTTCATACATATGCCAGTATCCACGTGGTTGACGTTTAGTTCTCTCAACTTATTGTGTGTTTAGCTTTTTTGCGCTGACGAGGTAGCTTTACTGAAACCTTGAAATAGCTCTACGCTGTACTTTCTTGACATAACTTGTGTTTTATTCACTTGGTTTTTCATTTAATCACAATCATGTATATCGGATTCTTAAAAATTTTCGATGTTCAAATTTTGCAGATTTATACGTTTAAAATGCACGGTATAAAAATGGACTATCTTAGAAAAAATAACGTGTGTATTAACTTGAATGTGAGTGAACACATTTCTTTCTCTTTTCTTTTGTTTAAGGGAGCGGGATACTCTTGCCGAAAACGGAAAGCTAGAAGAAATTCAATTTATAAATTAACTCTGATGGTGTTTTTTTTTCTCAGTGAACTCTCACTTATGCGCCGGCCCAAGGGACTTACAGAAAAAGGCGCATAAGTGAGAGAGACGTATAAGTGAACAAGCCTATTTAAAGGACTAAAACGCAACTCTAATGAGAGAATAATAAGAATGTTTCTGTAGACAAAGGTCACACATATTACTACGGCTTGGCAATTACTGTAACGTAACTACAATGATAAAGAGAAAACAAAAATTGTAGCATACCTAATTACAAACTGTTTCCTTTAAAACAATCCATAATAGGTAATTGTTCCTCTATGAACTCTAGTTCATGGGGAGAAAATGCCTTCCGTGAGCAATAAAGGCGAAAGATTAAAGATGAAAGTGAAGAAAAATGCTTATTTTTTACAGAAAATAAATAATTTTTTTGTACATTTTACGGAAAATTCGGCGCATAAGTGAAGTATTTATCTTTAGAGCGACGCATAAACGAATGATACTATCATTATTTTGCTATGGAATGTGCTGGGACCATTTAAAATCGTCGTATTAGTGAAAAAGGCGCATAAATGAGGCGGTGTATAAGTGAGATTTCACTGTATATTTATGCTGACAGTGGCGTAGATAAAGAGGGGGGACCAAAACCCCCCCAATATATAAATTATACAAATTAAACATTTATTTTGATGACCTATAAAATTAAGTTTTCGGCCTAGTGTCAGTCGAAACCCATCAAAATACTTTACCTGGCTTCTTCAGGATCTTCTGTCCTTTTAAAGTAAAAGTAGAAAACGTTTACATAAACTAACTAAGAGGAGAAATTATTATTTAAAGGGAGGGTTAGCTGAATCTCAAAAAACAAGCAAAATTATAATTTCTAAATAAAAAACAACTCATTGCTTTCAATAATTTTCAATATATTTTGCCTTTAGATATATTATTTTTAAGTTAGGTGTTTGTATTATGTGTAGTATATTTATTGTTTGTTATTTATTATTTTATTTGTGTGTTTATTGTCTTCTTAAATCATGCGAAACTAAAAAGAGTTTCTTTTAAAAAATATTAAAAAACATGTCATATCTCTCACATTTGCGTTAGAGCGACATCTGGCTTTTACAACCTATTTTATTTGGACGACAACGGTCGTTATAACAAACGTCGACGGTATTTTTTTTTAATTGAATCGTTTATTTCAGAAACCACTTAAGTCGCTTAAGTGCTTAAGTAACCACTAAAAGTTCGAAAACGTATTTCTACCGTTATTTATAAAAAATCGATTAGGATTTCAATATTTTAAACTGAAATACTTACATATTTAGATATATTTCTTTCAGAAAAGATTATTGCAATGGCTATTAAATAATTTAACGTGAAGAAATAAACGTTTTCTTAAAATTAGAAATTTTGTCGTTTGGGTGGCTTCTGAAATAAACGGTTAAATTGTTACAGGTAGGTTTACTTAAATGTATCATAAGTTTAAAAGGAAAAAAAAAATATTGCTTATCAATGTTGCTAATAAATAATAAATATTTCTCAAGAAGTCTTATTTTAAGAACAAGAGACAAATGCGTCCTCAAAAACACTAGCAGCGGCGACGCGCCCCTACATGTTAAAATCCACCACTAGTCAAACCTTTTTACAGAGCGAGCGAAGTCTGAATGAAATCCGTAAAACCCTTTTCTTTACCAGTGTACTGCTAGTGCAGAGAAAACAGCCACACGGCTATGTTGCAGCTGACGCGACGGACGGCGACGAGGGAAAATGTCGAGCAGAAACGCAGCCTACGAGGATGCAGAAGCGAGCACCTCGTAAGCTACGGCAGAAACGTCAACGCAGATAGATGGCGTTTATTCACACTCCGCTAAACAGAAGCTGGGTAGTATCTGAGAATAAAAGTACAACTATTCGCGTTTTATCAGAAAAACTTCTTGTTATTATAACATGATAAAATTCTTGTAGTTATCAGTTTAAGTATTAATTGAGATCCACTACTTATTTAGTTCATGTTAGACATGTTTTTATTTTAATTTTTCAATGTAATTTATCAAGTACTCGCGGGGAAAAGGGGACGGGGCAAAGTTAAATAATTTATTTCCTTTACTTATTTTTTCATTTATTAACTGACATACGTGTTTGTACCTTTATTAATTCCTACACTTTCTTTTACTTATTAAAACATTTATTTACTCATGCATTTATTTATTTTCTTATTCACGCTCTATTTTCTCATTAATTTATTTTTTCACACATATTAGTTAACTCGTCTATTCATTTACTATTTGTTCCTTTATTTTTTATTATTAATTCATTTATTCGTTTATTTCTTCATTTTGTAAAATGTATTTTTAATTAGCAAATTGAGCATGTTTAATTCCGAAAATACTTTATTTTTCACTTTGCCCCACGGTTTTTCGCGGTGAAAACTTTCCTTTACTTGAAGGTGCATAAAATAACTGTCAAATAATAATAATTATAGCAATGCTTCAAAGCAAGTTGTATTACAAAATACAGTATTCCTTCTTTATGTACAAACCTTATACAAAACCAGTTTTCTTCGGATTTTCATCAAACTCGGCACAGAGGTTTCTCGGTGCACTAGAATTCACTTAGGCGGGATTTTGAAATTTTGAAAAAAATAAAAAAGCTCGATATTCAAATTTGTCTGTCTAAAAATGGCCATTTTCTTCTAATTTTGAATATATAGAGTAATGGAGATAGGCTTTTAAGCATAAAAATTAATAAAATTTAACACACCAGCGGGTGACCGTGCTCCGCTCGAAGAAAACAGGTATCGAAGCTAACTCGAAGATTTAAATTTTCAATTGTGATTTATCAAAACAATACATGCCATAAGAAAATTTGTGAAACCATTGGTGAAAAGATAACCGGTTAAAGTGCACCATTGTAAACTATTCTAAACAAAGTTAGAGTTTGGAAAGGGAACTATTCTATACAAAGATAAAGTTTGAAAAGTCATAGGAAATAAAATGTAATTGATAATAAAAAATATACAATTAAAGAAATGGTACAAAGTGAGCAGTGTAAAGATTAAAGTGTGTTGAAGTTCAATATTTTTGACAAATTTATTTAGAAAAACCAAACCTCGTGATTCCTCGTGGCCAAAAACCCCAGACCCCCAAGTTTACCGGAGTTAATTAATTCTGGGGCGATTTTCGACTTGGCAACCATTCCTCGTATTATCCCTAACGTGTACCAGGGAACCGAGCCCGCTCGGTTAAAAAAAAAAGAGGTTTGTGAACTCGTGTTTTTTTTCTAAAGTGCGAAGTACTTATTTAGATAAACTTGAAAAGCATTTTTGAGCCTTTGGTTGCAATTACGCATTCAAAACAGCCGTAATTTATTTTTAAAAACACAACCCTATTTAATCCACGCTCACCGTAAAATCACACCTAATTTCATTTCATTTGGCGCCGAAGGCGCTGGAGGGGTTGATGAGAATGGATGCAGAGTCCCTGGTCTCCAGTACGCATTTGGTTCCAGTTGGTTTTGACTTTCACTTCACTTACACTCCAGGTCCCCCCCCCCCCCGTACATACCACAACTCGATTTTTAACCGGGATGGGGCTCTGAAGAGCGCTCTGTTCATTTTTGAAGAAGGCGCAAAGACCGAGTAAACCCTTGGCCCAGCACACCCCAGAGGTTTCGTTTCACTTGGATGATTTTGTAACCACGAACATTTTTAACGTCTCCCAGCAACCATTAATGAAGACGGTGGACCTTTGATCGGCGGCTATATGATCTACCAGAGACCGGTTACGAGTCCGACGACTTACCGATTGGACTACCGCGCGCTCAGACCCCTATATAGACGAGCCGACGCATCAAGATTACCACTTTGGATCCAGCGCGTGTGTGAGGATTGTGTTTTCTGGCCAGTTATCGCTTTTTGGTAACTTTTGACGTAAATTTAACAAAGCTTGGCAATGTCCCGAAACTTTACTCTGGTAACCCTAATTCCTCAACAATGAAAAATGAAAGTGAAAGTTAATGAGTTGGATCCAAAGTGGTGAAACTTAAGCTTGATGCGTCGACCTGTCTATATAGCGGCTCTACCGCGGCCCATACCCAATTCTAACTTTATTTTGATCGATCTCTTTTAAATTTCAAAAACAATAACAATTCTAACGTGTTGCCAAAAATTATTTGCCAAATACCATAAAAATATAAATTTACGCTGATGTGATTAAATATGAAATCCATTGTTAAAACGTGGTTGCTATGAAACAGTAACAAAAAGAGTAATCATAAAGAAAATGGCGTAGTAAGAAATCTTCTCAAACTTTTCATGAATCCTATCTGTAACTCCGAACTGTTCGACCGTAGCGCTTCAAAACCGACGCCAATTGATTCCTCGTGGCCAAAAACCCCAGACCCCCAAGTTTACCGGAGTTTATTAATTTTGGGGCGATTTTCGACTTGGCAACCATCTCTCGTATTATAGTACAGGATTTAAATATGAGTATTTTTCAACAAAAATTACGATTAACAATGAATCATCAATTTAAATCTCACCTATTCCGTTTTAGCATAAAATAATATTTAAACAATCCAGCGTAGTTGTGGATAGAATTCATTCAAACATTTTTTAGAGGTATGTTGCATTAATAAGCACCCGGGCAACGCCGGGTTTTGAAAAAAAAATTTGAATTTTGAGTTTTTTGGATTTTTTAAAACTTTCAACACCCGGCCTATGTGAATTTTAGTGCATCAAGGAACCTCTGGGCAAAGTTTGATAAAAATCCGAGTTGATTTGTATATGAAACAAACATTCAAATATACATAAATCAATTTATATATATATATATATATATATATATATATATATATATATATATATATATATATATATATATATATATATATATATATATATATATATATATATATATATAGAGAGAGAGAGAGAGAGAGAGAGAGGTACCCGCACGGCTATGCCCGTGGCATAAAATTAAAAGGTTATTTGTTAAATCATTGATATAACAGAAAGAAAACTCTATTTTAGTTATAACTTCACGATAATTAACAAAAGTATGATATAAAAATAAGCCGAAAGAGAAAATAAGAACAATTTTGTTGCTTACAGAAATCAACAGAAATCTTACCAAAGTTTAAAATAAGGAAATTTTCTTTTCCAGCTTTAAAAACAATGTAATACATTTTCCGAAATGAAGCATTTTAGAAAAGAACGTTGCAATATCGCCATTTTTTACGATATTTTTATAATTTACCGGGTTTTAATTTCTTAAAAACTGAGAAAATAAAAACAGACGATTTTTTCCAACAGTTAAATTACTCATTTTAAGAGTTTGGATTGCTACAAAAACAAATACATTTTGAAAATTATTGAGGGAAAAAGGTCGAAACAAAAATGGTATAAAAACGTAACCATTATAACAACATGAAAAGTAAATTTCCGTTGATAAAATAATTCATTTCATCTTTATTTTCAAAGTTTGTTTTCGTGCTTAACCATTTTAGAATCGATTGGCTTGCTTTGCTCAAGGTAAGCCATGAATTTCCGGGATTCTAAAAACAATTATTACAACTCTTCTAATGCTCGTAGAAACTTCTAATTGATATCATTTTCAGCAGAAATTCTAAGCTTTCGAATGGCATAAAAATTGAAGATGTATATGAAATAATTCTCTACAATTTCATCACATTTATGTGAAAAATGAGCTTGAACTTAGAATAGAAAAAGAGCAAAATCGAATTTTCGAAAAAACGCTTCGAGACGCATACCCCCATGCTACGAACTAATTTTGTGCCAATTTTTATGAAAATCGACCGAACGGTTTTGGCGCTACGCCCGTGACAGACAGACAGAAAGAAAGAAAGAAGGAAAGAAAGATAGATCCGCCTTCAGCTTTATTATTAGTAGAGATAGAGATAGATAAGTTTCATTACAACTTTCCAATTTGTTCATTTTGACAGAGGTAAAATATCTTTACTATTTTACTTTGTCTCACATTCTCCTCGTAATCCTGCGCAGACGAAGTAGCGGGCACAAGCTAGTCCGTACTATAGAAGGTATTAGAACTGATGTGAAATAACGGCGCGACATTTCACCAAAATGGCGTCAGCGGCAGCCCTGCAGTAACCGACTCTTGCTCGGAGGTATGATATACCAAAGGAATTATCGGAAGGGCGTCCGATTCCCATGTATCCGAGCATTTATAACTCCCCGGCACTTGGATAACCGGTATTTTACCGGAGGTACTTTTTTCTCTCTCTTGAGTAGATAAACTTTTACCCTTTCGACTCAACCATCTGCTTCGTTGTCATGGCAACAGCGGACGAGAAGGATTCGATCCCAGACGAGAAAATGTTTAGTTTGTTTTCAAAGTGCTTGGGCAACTTCCACGCCCTTAAACACTGAATGGGTAAAAGAGAGGTGTTTGTTTTGGCGCGATCTTTCTGGGTCGGAGTGGGGCGTGAAAATTGTTGGGGGAATGTGTGCCACTAGACCCGTCATTTGAAGTTTTCCCAGTAGGGGGGGGGGGGGGCAAAAGGTAAAAACACAATACAATTTCACCAGAAAACCACAAAAACCAAGCCCACTCATATGTAAATGCATTGATTTCTTAAAGTCGGGGGGGGGGGGGGCAATTGACCTCAGTACAGTTTAAAAGGTGTTTTCTGAGAGATTTGGAAAAGGGGCAATTTATGGGTATCAAACTCGTTAATTCGTTTACCTAAGATATTAAAAGGAAATTAATTTGAACTACTCATTCATTTTCATTTGATCTGCTTTGAAATAAGTAGTTTTTTTTAGTACAGATATTTTTCCTTTTCATGATTACTTATGTGTTATAGTACACAATGTTTGAAATATTATGATTTATTAGCGTTTAGACTGATCTTTATGATAAATTAAAACTTTTAGATACGTTGAGCCAACACCTGCGAGCAACCCTATATTGTTAAAACTTAAATTTATCAGCAACAAATTAAATTGAATTTCATTTTACTTTTTTTTTCTTTTTTTTTTTTTAACTGACGTTTAGTGTGGGAGATTCAAAACATTTTGTGCCTATAAACAAATAGTAAAAAAAAGAGTGGGGGGGGGGGCAGTTTGAGCCTTAATAGCTCAGATTTTATCAGTTATTGTTTCCACTCTTCACTGTTTCATCACTTTTTTTATGTACTTATATGAGAACGAGTCATAGTAAAAAATCTTTCATACACTGATCGTTTATTTTCAAACGGTTGCACGTGGATTCTGTTTACAGTACTCTTCGATTCAGACACACAGACGCGATAACATTTTATCGAATAACCCGTGTCTGCGAAATTGCCTTATTTTTCCTGACTCATCGATTCACAGAGCACATTCGAGCCGTTTTTCACTGTCGATGTTGTACAAAGTAGATCTGAGCGTTTTTAGAGGCCATAAATTTCCAGTAACATTTACTTTTGGATGGAGACATCGACGGGGTTATCGGATTTGTAATAAAATATTTTTGATGTACTTATAAGTTATGCATGACGACCGCGCGTTTTTGATTTCATCGATCTACCGGATACGGTAATTGGCTGTCTGATGGACCAATCCGGTACATTGTACACATCAAGCTGCCAGACAATGCAGGGACCAGCTATGATTTTTGAGGACACTAGACAAGCATTTTATTTGATGTCCCTCCTACCATCGCTTTTTTATACATTGAAGCAACAAAATATTTTGAAATTTATCAAATAAGAAATTTAAAACGTTTTCTTGCTAGATTTATGATTTTAGTCTTGATATAGTACAATATAAGCTTACTCCATTTTGAAAACTTTAGTTATAGATTTGGTGCGCCTCAAAATTTTGGACCCTGGGTTGGAACATCCAAATTCGTGCACTCAATTAAGAAAGTCGCACATTAAAATCATGCGTGTCAAATTTTAACTGTTCCCTCTCACTCAGCCTAACTCGCCATGTCTGGACGCTTGCCAAATCCACAGCAAACGCGTGGGCAGACTGTACTAACTATAGTTGACAGTGACAGCCAGATCGGTAAGGCGTTAAACTCATAGTCGGAGGGTTCCGGGTTCGATACCAGACGAACAAAGATCCCCCGTCGTTACTGATGGTGGCTGGGCGACGTTAAATAAGGGTCGTGGTCACAAAGTCCTCCAAGTGAAACGATACCTCCGGTGGTAATGGACCAGGAGTTTGCTCGGCCCTTGGTCTGGCTCAAAAGAACAGAGCGCTCTTCAGGGCCCCATCCCGGTTAAACCACGACTTGTGGTTGGTAAGGGGAACCCTGGAGCGTGAAATGCCATACTGTGCAGGGACCAGCTATGATTTTTGAGGACACTAGACACGAATTTGATTTGGTGTCCCTCCTCCCCTCGCTTTTTTTATACATTGAAGCAATAAAATATTTTGAAACTTACTACATAAAAAATTTAAAATGTTTTCTTGCTAGATTTGTGATTTAAGTCTTGCTATAGAACATTACAAACTACTCCATTTGTAGCCGACTTTCCCATAAAAGCAAAAGACAGGGGGAAAGCATTAAAAGGGGCTTAATGCATCTTAAAAATATCCCGAAGTCCAAAAAGTAGTCAAAAAGAAATGTAAAAAAAAATCAAAAAATTAAAAATTGGAAAATAGTGTTTTAAGATGGGGATTTTGTATATCCGTCAGTCTGTCTGTAAGTCTGTCTGTCTAATAATATTTGAATGAACAGTCCAATTTGAACAAACTTTTTTTTGTTCAAAAGAGCTCGGCCATCATTTATATACACTAGGTGGCCAAAAGTATCCGGACACTTTCAAAAATTTACATTTTTAGATATAACTCGAGAAATAAGTGATCAATTGTTCTTTAACTTTAGTCATACAAAATATATTCTTCACCGAACATTTCCAAGTTGAAATTAAATTACCCTTGCATTTGGGGGATGATAAGAAGGGGGGTCGAAAGAAAAACCGCTTTTTGACCATAACTCTTTGAAAATAGCTCGGAATAAGCTATGCATTTCAGTAATTAATTAGCATACTATGTATAATTACTGTACAAATTCAAATGAACGTACCACTTTTACTTCCGAAGATATGAAACATTTTTTAAAAAACGGCAATTTTATTTGAAGGGTTTTTGCTCATAACACGCAGAGTTTTTGATCAAACCTTATCAAAACTTCAGGAATGATGGCAAAATACAAGAGAAAGAACATACTAAAACGGTTTTTAAAAATATTAAAAATCCGATGAGATATGAACGTTAAAAGGAAATAATTTTGCACGGCGCATGCGCGAAAGACAGAAATTTATAACTACAAAAATATTGTAGCCTGGTGTATACTGCATCTTATAAAAAAAGTTCCAGTTGAATATCGTAAAAATTGAAAAAGATATCAGCGATCTAGTGAGCTGTAATTCATTCATTTGCAGTCAATTCATAAATGGAGAGGGGTTGTTCACAAATAGTGTGGGGACAATCGAGCATATTTTTCAATGTTAAATTGTATACTGTTTAAAAATTTATATTTGGCATAGAAGTCACATTTCGCCCATTCGGCCAAAAAGACCTTATAAGTAGGTGGCCAAAAGTATCCGGAGACCCCCTGAAACGTTGATTTTGAACGATGACGAAATAACCTTTATTTTAAAAATAGCTCTTTGTGGACAGACCCTCACTATGTATGTATTGTCTGCGAATGAATGAAATACAGCTCACTAGACCGCTGATATCTTTTTCAATTTTCATGATATTCAACTGGAACTTTTTTTATAAGATGCAGTATATACCAGGCTACAATATTTTTGTAGTTATAAATTTCTGTCGTTCGCGCATGCGCCGTGAAATTTTTTTTTCCTTTTAACGTTCATATCTCATCGGATTTTTAATATTTTTAAAAACCGTTTTAGTATGTTCTTTCTCTTGTATTTTGTCATCTTTCCTGAAGTTTTGATAAGGTTTGATCAAAAACTCTGCGTGTTATGAGCAAAAACCCTTCAAATAAAATTGCCGTTTTTTAAAAAATGTTTCATATCTTCGGAAGTAAAAGTGGTACGTTCATTTGAATTTGTACAGTAATTATACATAGTATGCTAATTAATTACTGAAATGCATAGCTTATTCCGAGCTATTTTCAAAGAGTTATGGTCAAAAAGCGGTTATTCTTTCGACCCCCCTTCTTATCGTCCCCCAAATGCAAGGGTAATTTAATTTCAACTTGGAAATGTTCGGTGAAGCCTATATTTTGTATGACTAAAGTTAAAGAACAATTGATCACTTATTTCTCCAGCTATATGTAAAAATGTGAATTTTTGAAAGTGTCCGGATACTTTTGGCCACCTAGTGTATCAACGTGAAAAAAACTATGGTTGCCTACGTCAAATTGGCCGCAACCTGTTAGCACCCAGTCGCAAACAGGTGTCATGGTTACAGTATTTCTACACCCATCGAATATAGTCATCACACAGGGCAGTATTTGAGGGGAGGGTTTTCAGGGTTCAAACCCCTCCGAAATTTTCCAAAACTGTTTTTTTTAATGCTTTTTATACCATTTTTTTACCAAAAAATAATTATTACTATTTTTTTTTAATTGTTTTGCCTTCAGAATTTTTGTTGTTGTTAGATCAAACATCATATCGTATAGAACAATACACCTTTTCCCCTCCAATTTTTAATACTACTGACAGAAACAGCAAAACTCCTTAAATTTGAAAGTGTCAAATTCTGTATTTAACACATTTTGTCAGTGACATAAAATAGAAATTTCAGAAGTATTACTTCAAATGCGCGTATTTGGAGTAAATGCATCGATCCTTTTGAGTGATTAAAAGACATCGAATATTTAATTGGGGCGAAGTTATGCAGTTAACTCATTTTTTTTCCTTCATTGAAAAGATTCATCATTTTTTACATTTTTCATGTTAATGCCTTTTAAGCATCTATTGTAACAAAACGTAATAGCATAAAATATGAAATAAAATTTTCGTGATCATATAGCTAGATTCCACTAGGAATGTGTTCAATAAAACCCTCCCCGAAACAAAAGCCTGGTTACGGCCCTATCATCACCTATACATCAAACGAAAGTTGAAAAAAAAATGCTTTCATTTGATGTATAAATATAAATAAGAACTATACTCGATGGGTACAGAAATACTGCTGCCGCATCTTATACTATAAGGGTTGGCTCACAAAACTCTTGGACATAGACTCCGACTGGTGCCTGTTCTGCAAGTCCCCGATTGAGAAAGACTAAGTAAAGCAATGAATTCACGTTTTGGGCGGAAACATTGAAAGTCGCTTTTCTTCCAAGGTAATCCATCTTACCGGGGACATTTGGAGGACATTCACCATCTTCGCATCGGAGGGGGAATTTCCCCCTTCCTGTTTTGCCGTGTAACTGGGATGGATGATCCCTGTGAAATCGATGAATATATACACTGGCGGAAAAAAAAATCCCAACACCAAGAAAGACTTGTGTTAGATAAACGAAATTTGGTAGGCGTGTTTATACAACTGAAAGATGACATCGATTGAAATTTTCGTGTTCGCGCATAAGTGTGGCGCAGCTGGCGTCACTCAAAACATGCAAATAAGGCTTGTTTTAAAAGCGTGTTGTGAAGCTCGTTTGTATTATTTTTCGGTGAAATTGGACGAATTGCGTTCATGTTAGCCAGGAATACCTCTTAAGAAGACGAAGAAGCCATTATCAATAGCTCACCGAGTTTAAACGAGGTCGTACAAATTGGCTACGAGAAGGTGGATTTTCATTTCGCGATATTGCAGAAAGACTTGGGTGGGAATGTTTCCACCATGCATGATTATTGGAAACTATGGGCAAGGGATGGTACTACCTCAAGAAGATCGAGTTCCGAGCTGCCACGTGGCCACGACTGAGAAGGAAGATCGCCGAATCTTGCGTACGGCTGTGGCGCATCGTACTAGCATCTGCGGCTGACATTCGAGCTGCAGTTGGTACCGTCGTGACCCAAGGAACGGTAAGAAACTGGTTTACTTTCAAGGACAGCTCCGAGCCAGGCAGCCTGTAGCCGGTATTCCATTAACTGCAAACCATTGCCTTTTCCGATCGGCAGTGGCGCCACGACAGAGCTCACTGGAGGTCGGAGTGGGGATCTGTTGTAATTTTTGATGAAAACAGATTCTGAATTAGTGCCAGTGGTGGCTGTATATTGGTCAGAAGGAGGCCAGGGGACCGCTTGCATCCAAGCGGTCTACGGCCTAGACACACGGGACTCACACCTGGAGTTATGGTCTCTGGAGCAATTTCCTACGACAGCAGGGGATTCTTGTGGTTATCCCAAAACTCACTGACTGAAAATTTGTCGTCAGTCTATTAATTTAACCAGTAGTACAGCCCGTCATGAGTAGCATTCAAGGGGGCGTTTTCCAACCGGATAACGCTCGCCCTCACATCGCTGCTGTAACGCTATGTGCTCTAACAGAGTGCTGACATGTTACCATGACCTGCAAATTCACCAGGTCTGTCTCCAATTGATAACGTATGGGATATCAATGGGATGGCACCTCGAGCATCATCCACAGTCAGCAATAACGTCCTAGAAATTGACACAGCAAGTGCAACAAGCATAGAACTCCATACCACAAAAGTGACATTCGGCACCTGTCATGACATAACTGCATGCACGCTTGCAGGCTTGCCTTCAAAATTCTGGAGGTTACACCCTCTATTAAATTAACATAATTTCACATTTGCACAGCATTTTCTTGAGCTTAAATTAGCCAGTGATTTTGTACATTTAATCAATTAAACATGTTAACTAGACAATTGCATTACCCAAATTTCATTACTCTACGGCAATTTTTTCTTGGTGTTGGGATTTTTTTTTCCGCCAGTGTATATACACTGTAAACAATGAATATTGTTTTTGCAGTATAATACAGGTAATTTTACAGTAACAAACGGTAAAAATTGTTAATTTTACAGTAATTAACCGTAAAATTTCTACTTTTGCAGTATTAAATTGTAAAAGTGCTAATTTTACAGTAATAAACTGCAAAACTGCTAATTTTACAGTTTATTACCGTGCATTTTACAGTTTGAAACTGGAACCTCTGTTGCCAGTATTACACTGTTGTTTTTACAGTATAATACAGCTAAATTTTACGGCAATAAACTGTAAAATTTCTAACTGTACAGTAAGAAACTGTAAAATTGCTAGATTTACAGTTTAGTTCTGTGCATTTTACAGTTTTAAATTGGAACCTCGGCTGCCAGTATTATACTGTAAAAACAACAGTTCATTTTCTGCAGTGTATAAATATATATATATATATATATATATATATATATATTATATATATATATATATATAATATATACACTGAAGTGACAAAAGTCATGTGGATAGCAATATGCAAATTTTCAGATGGCAGTAGCATCGCATAGAACAGTATAAATGCGCAGTGCTTTTACAGAGCTTTCATTTCTGTTCAAGTTATTCATGTGAAGAGGTTTTAACGTGATGATGACCGCACGACGTGAATTAACAGACTTTGAACGCGGAATGTTAGTTGGAGCTAGACGCATGGTCATGCCATTTCGGAAATCGTTAGAGAATTCAACATTCCCAGATCCACTGTGTCAAGGAGTGTGCCGAGAGTATGAAATTTCAGGCATAACATTCCCACCATGGACAAGCGCAGTGGTCGACCGCCTGCACTTAAAGATCGAGACCGGCGACGTTCTGGCAAAGAGTCGTCAATTCTAACAGACAAGCAAACACTGCGTCAAATCAACCGTAGAAATCAATGTGGGCACGTACAAATGGACGTGTCTGCTAGAACTGTGCGGAGAAATTTGGATTTCTTGGGCTATTCCAGTCAGAAAGACCGACTCGAGTGCCTTTACTGACAGAACGACATCGCTTGCAGCGACTCTCGTGGCACGTGAGCATATCGGTTGGTCCCTAGATGAATGGAAAACCGTGGCCGTGGTCCGATGAGTCACGATTTCAGCTGGTAAGAGCCGATGGTAGGGTTCGAGTGTGGCGCAGACCCCACGAAGCCATGGACCCAAACTGTCAGCAAGGCACTGTTCAAGCTGGTGGTGGCTCCGTAATGGTGTGGGCTGTTTTTTCATGGCATGGACTTGGTCCTCTTAGTGCGACTGGACCGAACATTGACTGGAAATGCTTATGTGCAGCTACTTGAGAGATCACTTGCAGCCATTCATGACTTCATGTACCCAAACAACGATGGGATTTTTATGGATGACAAATGCGCCATGTCACCGGGCCACAACTGTTCGCAATTGGTTTGAAGAAAATTCTGGACAATTCCAACGAATGATTTGGCCACCTAGATCGCCCGACATGAATCCCATTGAGCATTTATGGGACACCATCGAGAGGTCTGTTCGTGCCCAAAATCCTGCCCCATCAACGCTTTCACAATTATGGACGTCTATCGAGACAGCATGGCTCAATATTCCTGCAGAAGACTTCCAACGACTTGTTGAGTCCATGCCACGTCGAGTTGTTGCACTTCGCCGGGCAAAAGGAGGGCCGACACGATATTAAGAGGTATCCCATGACTTTTGTCACTTCAGTGTATAATGGGTCATTCGATTCCTCAAATTGAAAATACGGGAAAGATCATTCAAATTCAGCTGTGCAGTGTCAACAGACAGACTGATAGTGGAATAATCGCTGCAGTGACATTTTTCGGGTGCTGCACTAGATGACCGCACCAGGAGAATACTCGCAGAAGAGAGATTTTTACCCTTTCATGAAAGGACTAGCTTATTACCCGGTGTTGCCCAAGTGCTTATTAAAAATGCTCACAAAAATTAAAATTAAATATCTGTTGGAACCACTAATTTTCTGCATCATACAATATTTGCGCCAATGTTTTAAAGTAATTAGAACATGAATTATAATTGTTTTAAACTTATTTCATGCTACAATGAAATAGGTGAGTCTTAAATTGATTATTCATTGTTAATCGTAATCTTTGTTGGAAAATACTCATATTTAAATGTGTTAAATTTTATCAATTTGTATGCTTAAAGGCTTATCTCTATTACTCTATATATTCAAAATTGAAAGAAAATGGCCATTTTGAGACAAAAAATTTGAATTTTGAGCTTTTTGGATTTTTTTTAAATTTCAAAACCCCACCTATGTGAATTCTAGTGCATCAAGGAACCTCTGTGCCAAGTTTGATGAAAATCCGACGAAAACTGGATTTGTATAAGGAACAAACATACAAATATACATACATCCATTTTTATATACATAGATATAATTTATTTTATGTTTTTCATTTGAAAAATAAAAAAATCATGATTAAATTATGATTTATTTCGGCATTTTTGGATGCTTAGCTAAATAGTTACAGTTCTACACACCAAAAAATAATATTTTCAAGTGTATTTTTTTGCATACAGTCCATTCTAATTAGATGCTGTAGTATTTTTTAAGGATAGTTAAATCGGTTGTTTATGAATAAGGCGAGGTGAAAGACCTAATTCTTCACCCAATGTGATTAAATTCACCTTTTAGATTTAAAAGAACTTATATCTCTTCAAATTCACTCACAACAGTATGAATAAAAAATGTTATTCATAGTTTCAGCAGATATTTATGCTATTGCGGATGATGATTCGAATGATGAATCACTTAAATAAAAAAAAATGTATCACAAACTGTCTCTACACACAATATGTTTTCGTTTTTTCCCAAATAAGAATTCACGTGGAACGCAATGTTTTACCTTTTTCGGTAGTTTTGTAAATCACCGCAATGAAGCGTATTCGAGTTAAGAATATGTAAGATATGGGAATCTCTGGAAATGAGAATGTGTAACAAAATAGATATTCAATTTTTTAAGAAGAAAAGAAGCACTCGTCTGGGAGTAAAGTCTGTCAAAAGATATAAAGATTTAATTCACAAGAGCAATAAAATTGAACAATATACTTTAAAGTTCAGTTTTTTGGTTTAATAGTAAACTCAATAAATGTGGTAGGAAAATCCTATTTATCCAGAAACTTTTTTTTATATAAAATAGTATGTTTCAAGTTTTTATTGCTACTTAATGTTGTTTCAGAGAAAATGAAATTTTCTGAAAGAGTTTTGCTTTTTGATGCTGTGATATCAGGAGAAGAACATTTGGATCATAAAATATCACTTGGAAAAAACATTTATCATTTTATGAAAATGCTTATTTAAATATATGAAACTTTTTTAATTTTTTGCTATTTTGAAGATATTGAAAGAAAAATTGTTAAATTTTCCAATAAAATATTTTTTTTTCAGTACGAGGTAAAGTCGTATATCTTTCTTAAAATCTTTACTTAAAAAAGGCTAAATGAATTAAGAATCCCAAAATGAAGAAAAAGTACCATTTATAAAGCTAACTCACCACAGAACTGCTGATGCCAGAGTTTTATTCATTTATTCATTTTCGTCGTTACCAATTCAAGAAGGAGAAAAGAATTCCATTATTCAAGGAATTTAATCCCGAATGCGCTCCATTCGAATCAAATGAAAAAAAATAAGTAATTCTGGAACAATTTAGGCTTTTGAATCATTAACTGAACGACCTTGCTCTATTGTCATGGCAACAAAAGGCTTATTCATTTTTTTTGCATGGAATAGAATCCAAGTGGAAAGCATTTGAAGTGAAGTAAAACTTGAACCGATTTTTCAGGAGTTTAATAGAAAGAAAAATATTGTTTACGCGGAGAGCTATTTTATTCTTTGATTGCGGTTAGTAGTTGATGATAGTTAAAGCAAGGAGCAGACTGCACGTATGCAAAAAAGAACAAACTTTTTTTTAAAGTAAGCCGTTCTATGCATTCACACCTACAACGAAGTTGTATGAAATTTTTTAAAAGAATAAAATAATAAAAGGCTTTGAAAGTTTAACGATAATGAATTACTCTCGCAAATTTAGGAAAGGGGTGCAAACAAACAAATTTTTACGCACAGACTAAGATACTCGTTTTTCAATGGGATAAAATTCATGCAACAGATACAAGTGGACCGAATTTTTGTTCAAGAAAACGAAAACATCAACTTTTAAAAGATATATATTTTTCGTTCATGAAAGAAAGCAGGACTTAAGAGAGATTATGTTTCTCCTTATATGCTACATTTTGTGAATTAATTGATGCGTAGTAATTTTCATAATATCTAAAAAGTTAATTGCTATAAGCATGGCTCGATTTAGAAACTTTGGGAGAGAAGGCAGACATATCTGTTTAACCCATCGAATTGTACAACTGAAAAAAGCGCTGTAGAGTTGCAACTGCACATCTTTTGTCATTGCATATGTTGGTTATAGACTACAAATAGACGAGAGTGTGATTTTAAGCAAGTTTCGGGCAGCCTTTATCCTCTGTAAGAGCTTGAAGCTGAGTAGGATCAGGTGGGGTAAAATGGATCAGGTTCTTTAGAAAATTGTTTAAAAAGTGTGCAAATAATATTTTCTTTCTGCGTTGCCATTTTTACGTATCATTGACACCAGGAAACATTTTATATGCAAAATAAGGAGCAACATCTGCTTTAAAGTTACAGATACCAGCGATTAAGTGTTTTTCTTAAAAGAAGCTTAACTGTGATCATCATAAAAACTTTTGATTGAAATAAAACTAAATGAAAGTAAACATTAAGTTTTTAACCTACTGCATAGAACACATTTTCAGGTATAAATTCCTAAAATGTTGAAGAAAAAACGCAAAAATGAATTTTTCAGGGTATTAAAACATGCGTGGGGTAAAATGGGTCATATTTCGCATTAAGTTAGGCTTAGCATATACTAAAGAGCTAATTATATTTTATGCTTATTAACTGATGTTTTGTTGTCATGTATGTGTTTACTAATTTAAAACAAGTAGTATATTGCTTTGTCATTCTTCTGGTATACAATATATAAATTTATGGGGCAAAATAATTAAATTAAATCAAAAAACAAAAATTAAAAGCACAGCTTTTGTTCAATGAACTTCCTTCAGGGTATGTTGTTGGGGAGTTCAGCAAAAGTCACTTATTTTCCCCAAAGAAAGAAGCCTGGGCAACCAAATCATAGAAAAAACATTTTACAGGGCTGAATTCAAATAGTGCAGTTCACGGAACGGCATCAGCATCCAAGATCTCAACAACAAGTGAGACTGTTTCTTCGATATTAGAGCAAGGCGAGTCAATCATGTGTTTTATTTTTATGCATATTTAAATTTCTATTATAAGCACACTCTCACCTACACCAATAACCAAAATTAAAAAAGACACTTTAAAAGATACCAAAAGAGAAAACCACACATGCAGAAAGAAACTTGTGAAATTTTAACTAACTCGACAACATTAAAAAGGTTATATACTGAAAAAGTCTAAACAGTTAAAAAAATCAATAAACTGACACACAGACACAAAACTAAATAAATTATAAATATACCTTTTCTTTAAAAGAAATTCACAACTGAATCAAAGTTTATTGATATCAAATGTTAAAAGTTGGAAAGTGGAAACAAGCTCATTTTTTCGGGTGAAAATGTCATAAAAGTATATTTTCACGCCCTCATTCTTCTCCACAATGTATAGAATAACGTGCAATGAAATTTAAAAATACCGTGAAAGTTTCTTGTTTCCGGAGATATATGATGTTTCGAATTATGATTTATCTTAAACAGTGCTGGACATTCCTGGCCCTGAGAAGAATCAAGAGAATAATATTACTTTCTAAAAATGTTTATAAACTAATTTCTTTCTCATTAATGAACAAAAGTTCAAAATTACTATTCAATAAATTGTGAAATTAAATCCTTTAAAGCAATGACTCATTTTACCCCACGCTATGGGGTAAAATTAATCATTGACAACTCATTTTGTAAATTAATTATCAGTATCAATATTTTGTTTTTTCAGAGATATTTCACTGTAAATGTCATGAGGAAGAGTCATTTGCGCATCCTGAGCAGTTTATTCACTCGTTGAATCAATTTTTTTCTTTTTTTTTTTTTTTTTGCTCTCAAAGCCTAATTGTAAAATTGCTCTTTTTGACCATTTTACCCCACCTGACTCTATAGCGAAAAGATAAGTTGTGGGGGGAGTTTAGTTTAGCCCCTGAATGAACTTGAAGCAGAGAAATACCCAAAAGATAAATTATAGCATTAGTTCGCGTATATTATTTGAACGAAATTGAAGCTTGATCATAGCCGAAAGAGGAACTAAAGGAGTTGTAACATACCCCATCATGAGCACTCGTTAGATTTTTGCCAGTATAGGAAGAGACGAAAAATTCTTCGAATCAAAAATTTGAAAATTTTTCATCAAAAATAATTTTAAACATTTTCCTGTCATATAATGAAATTTATATGTATAGTTAGACACAGACCTATTTATTTTTAATTTATAAAAAAAAACAAATAATGGGTTTTGTGTATACATATAATAAAGCCACAACTCATTGTGTTATTGTAGAGAAAATGAAGATGTAGAAATGTAGTGTAGTGTATCGACTTTATTCGTATCGCGCAGGTAATGTGAACCACAATGGAGAACTAAATCCTTGTTTGATTTTTTTGTAGTTGTGGGGGAGCGGAAGAGGTGACAATACTCATAAAATATTCTGTGTTTTATGAATTTTTCCCGTGAGTTAAGAAGGGTTAGGATTTCCAGATCCATTATAACCGAAGGTGATCGTCTGCTAAGGAGAAAATGATTTTCTTAAATGCATGGGAAGTTTTTCACTTCACTTCACTTCTCATGCGAATTTAATAACGAGCCCGCAGCAACGCCTGGATGTCGTTTTACGAGATTTAGAAGCGTCGTCAAAATTATTTCCGAGAAAGTGGAATTTATTAATATTTTCTCGTTTTATATCTAAATCGGACCATTAAAGTTCTAATAGATTAGGATTTTACAACTATCCAATCCTTTAAATTGAATTTTATGTCGATTTTCGTTAATTTAATCCACTGTTACTGTATTTGGGATAGTAATTTAGCGCGATTTTTACTTGCTTGTATTCTGGTATTCAGAAAACATTATCTATCTATCTATCTATCTATCTATCTATCTATCTATCTATCTATATATATATATATATATATATATATATATATATATATATATATATATATATATATATATATATATATATATATATATATATATATATATATATATATATATATATATATATATATACATATATATATATATATATATATATATAAATGGATGTATGTTTGTTTGTTCCTTATATAAATCCACATTGAAAATCCGAAAAACTCAAAATTCAAATTTTTTGTCTGAAAATGACCATTTCCTTTCAAGTTTCAATATATAGAGTAATAGAGATGCCTTTAAGCATACAAGTTGATAAAATTTAAGGCAGGAATTCAAGTGAAACACGGACGATCGCAACTCACCAATGCAATTGCAAATTCCAAAATTTGGATTCAAGTGAAACGAATTCACTTGAATTCGACTTACAGTAACGGTTGCAATATGCGATCGCCTCGAAGCGACTGCAATGGTGTTTCACTTGAATTCGGCCCTAACACACTTAAGTATGAGTATTTTCCAACAAAGATTACGATTAACAATGAATTATCAATTTGAGGCTCACCTATTTCAAATATTTTTTTAGAGTTATATTAATAAGCACATTATTATGTTGTATTATTATTATTATGTTGTATTAATAAGCACAAGGGCAACGCCAGGTAATAAGCTAGTACTAAAATAATAGTGACTTATTAAAATAAGTCACTATAAACACGAAGCCTGGTTGAAACTAGTTGCAATTGGAATACAGAGTATTTGGCTTCACAACAAGCTTTGTGGATCAAAAATTTCTTCTCAACTATATTTCGGCGACTTATGTAAAAAATGCTTTGCTGATTTCAAGTTTTCACATGACATTAAATTTCTTCTGGTGAAAATAGAATTTGAGAAGAATCTCAAAAAATGTTCCTTCAACAAAAAAGATAGTCTGTATGAAATGGGAAAAAATGGTGCTTTGGAAATTTCGCGCTTCAGTTAAAATTGCAATTTAACACCGCATTAACTGAAAAACAATTTCTTCAAAAACTCGGAAATTCTTTTAAAGAATCAAAATGATCAAATGTATTGGATCTTTTTCAAATCAATTTACAGAAAAGTGTCGGGAAAAAAGTTCACTAATAAATCAGATTTCTAAACAGAACAAACCCCACATTTTACTATTCATGAATTCAGGAAGATCTGAGAAAAGCGTTGCCATTCTGAGAAACAAAAGAATATTTTTTTTCATAGATTTAATCCATTATTTGCTGAGATGGAAAGAGAGAGGAAAAAAAAAAGAATATTCTGAACTTGTTAAAACCTCATATCATTACAAGTTGTCATAGCAACAGCAGGAACAGCGTGATTTTTTTTTATACTTGAAATAAATATGAATATATATTGCATTTCTAAGGCGTAAGCGATTTTTTTTTTTTTTTTTTAACATTGAAAGCTGTTTAATAAAAGGAGAATTATAAGCGAACATTAAAAATAGTTTTCTGTCATAGAATTTTAAAAACACCTGGTTCAAGAAAAATATTCCGTGCAAAATGAACGAATAAAATGAATAAATAACATCGTAAACTGCCATAATGGATCCTGGTACATTAAGCTCAAAAAACGATTGTTTTCAAAATAAATGCGAATTCCATAACAATAAATTATTCGCACCGAATTCCACCATTTGGCTCGTTGACAATTCCGCCATCCCCGTTACGTCATGTATTATTTGCGTGCGTCACTTAAACCACGTACAATTCTTTTTTAATTGCTCGAAAATGGTGCCAAATCTTCCAGCGCTGGAGCTGATTTTAATGCGCTGCATGCAAATCGGAAACATAAATAAGGGATAGTTTCGAAGGTACCTCTACTCTCTTTTGATGCTTAAATCTTGCAGAGATAAAGCCGAAAAGTTAGGTTCATTGATAAAGGCTGAAATAACGTTGCAGTGAATACGTCAAACTTGATTATCTCGAAAACCTACCTATGTCGAAGTTTTCAATTCCCCTGCATTTAAGTATAAGCCAGTGGTTCCCAACGTGGGGGCGATTTCGCTCCTCAAAGGGACGATAAATTCTTAAGGGGCGATAAGGGAGCGATGGGTATTTAAAAAAGAAACCAGTAGTAATAAAAGGTTAGCGAAAATCGAAATTGTAAATATGTACGAAACCGGTTGTTCAGAGTTCTGGTAATTCATCACAAGTTAAGAAATAAATAAATTGAAGTCCAAGAGCTTCCTCCTCGCGCTTTAGATGAACCTAAGGAGTTATTTTGTCGTTCATTGTCAATTTTACGAATTTTCAGATTTTCAATTTATTTTTCTCCAAATTTTTAGTTTCAATGATTTTAATTCCCCCAGATTCCAGTGTAGAAAAGAAAATAATTTCTTGAAAAATGTACTTCTGTTTTTTTGAAGAGTACGTCGATAACACGGGTCTGCAAAAAAATTTTTTTCGAGCAGATGCATGGGATGTTTTGACTGATTTTAATGTTTTTCGGTGGGCTGAATCCAAACACAGGCTTCATTTTTTTCTATCACGTACAGATTTTTTGCAACGCGCAAGGGCTTAATTGTCAAAGTCAAAAAATAAAGTTCATAATAAAATTATGTATTTATTGGAAAAAAAAACTGTACAATTATTTCACTCATTACAACACGTATTAAAAAGTAGATCACGCTTAGTATCTACTCCTTTTCACGGTAAAACCATTTTTTCTTTTCACTGATACTCTTTCTGGTGCGCTTTCACAAGTTGGAATTCTATGTTTCTCGCTTGAGCATCCAACAGTAGTCTGATATCATATTTACGTCCCATCTTCCTTGGTAACGTCTCTCTATGTCTTTCACATCTTGATGAAATCTTTCTTCCTGTTCCTCACTAAAGCCACTAAGGTTTACATTAAAATAGTCTACGTGAGAATGTAGAAAATGGACTTTTAAACTCATGTTGCAGTGCTGAGCTTTAAATGCAGCCAGCATCTTCTTACCGATATTTTTTCATAGCCAGAGTCTTTGTTACTTCCCAAAAACTTTTGTACCACATCCTTGAATGAGTTCCAGGGTTTTTTTTTTTTTCAGTTTCATTCATTGATTCAAAAGAACAATATGTCAGATAGAAGTTAGCGAATGTCAGGTGAATGTCCTGTGAATATTTCCTCTTTCCATTTAGCTTCAGACGATTTCAGAAACTTCGAACAAACATGTTTAAAACAATCTCCATATGTTGGCAAAGACTTGAAAAATTGCTTCATTAGTCCTAATTTAATGGAAAGCGGTGGAAATGAACCTTTTCACGATTAACGACGATACTGTCCAAAATGCAAAGCCGCGACCAGCACCTAGCATTTTTGAACGGTTCTATTTTAAAAAGGGGTGTCAGGTTGATTAAGAGCATGCACCATGGCAGCATTTCTGCTTATTTAAATACTATTTTATTTTCCTGGATCTTATAAGTAAGGGGAATAAAATAAAAAGAAAAAAAAAACATCAACACAAACCAACACTTTTAATAAACGAATTCAACGAAAAACAGAGAAAAAATATCCCTTCACATTTCTTAACTTTCTTATCACTATTACGCTTATTTTAATAAAATCCTTAATATTTCAAGAACCCAGCTCAACTTATTTGTACCTCATCATGTGGTTCTGTAGGTGAGTAGCAGCCCGGTAGCAGTCATGTTAGCGCTCTCCTCATCCGACCTCCACTCTCGCTCTCTGCCTTTTTTTTTTTTTTTTTTCAGTTTATATAACTGTGGGTACTCTTTGAACATCTAAGAACCAAATAAGAAAAACTATTTATTGTAAACAATTCTTTTAAATCATAAATTAGTATATAGTTTTTCTTGTTATATAGCGGTAAAATGGTATATTACGACACTCAATACACACGTTTTGCGGAAAAACTGTACGTGATGGAAAAAAGGGGGTCATTTTCGAATTCAGCACACCAAAAACATAAAGTACACTCAAAATATCCCATGCAGTTTTTTGGTTGCAGACTTGTGTAATCTTAGTTAAATGTTTCCCTTCAAATGCTTACTAGTTTTCTGCTTGCTTCGTAAAAGAAAAATAAATTAAAGGTATTTTACTTACTTTATTTACTTATTAATATTATTATATCTTAAAAATGAGTGGTAATAGTTGCTTTATTGCGTACGTTTTACTTGAAATTAAAGTTAGGTAGTTATATTTTTAATAATATCGATGTTCACTTGCGCCAACCTATGGTTTTTTCAAGGATGAAAGGGGGGAGGGGGACCGTATCCTACCGTGCTAAGCGCAAAAGTGGTATCTACAGTCGAGCTCAAACTGGGAAAAAACTCTTTAAAGTTTTGCTCCTCCATGTATAATTCAACTTCGCAGAGATGGCCTATGACTCCTCCTTTTTTCAGGATTGTCCATTTTTAGGAAGGGGTGATACGCAGATGAAAATTGAGGAATGGGATTCGCAATTGATGGGGGAATTTGAATGGGTAGAAATTCTACCTATTTTAAGGAATGGACTCGTTTTCTCATTTGATTGACATTGACACCGGCCATCTCGTCGCGGTTGAATTATATTTGATTTGGATGATACTTTTTCAGAAATTTTAAAAAATATGTTTTTTGCTCCTAAAAGACCCTAAAACATTGTATGCGGGTAAAATACGTCACAAAGAACCACCTGGTGGTGATAACTCAATTGTTAAAAAGTGCAGATACGACTTATGTACTTATCACAGCAGAATAATCCTCATTCAATAGACGCAATGTTAAAGAGCTCCGCTGAAACAAATACCCCGCTTAATCGAATAATATTTCAGTACCTGGCGACCGAGCCCGCTCGGTTAAAAAAAAAGGTTTGTAAAATTGTGCTTTTTCTTCTAAAGTGCGAAGTACTTATTTAGATAAACTTGAAAGCATTTTTAAGCCTTTGGTTGCAATTACGCATTTAAAACAGCCGTAATTTATTTAAAAAACACAACCTTATTTAATCCATGCTCACCGTAAAATCATATCCAATTTCATTTCATTTGGCGCTGAAGGCGCGGGAGGGGTTGATGAGAATGGATGCAGAGTTCCTGTTCTCCAGTACGCATTTGGGTCAAGTTGGTTTTGACTTTCACTTCACTTCACACTCCAGGGTCCCCCCTTAAACACAACTCGTGGTTTAACCGAGATGGGGCCCTGAAGCGCGTTCTGTTCATTTTTGAACCAGGCCCAATTGCCGAGCAAACCCTTGGCCCAGCACCCTCCAGAGGTATCGTTTCACTTGGAGGATTTTGTGACCATAAACATTTTTAACGTCCCCTAGCCACCATTAATGAAGACGGTGGATCTTTGATCAGCTGGAGTCGAGCCCGGTACTCTCCGGTTACGAGTCCGACTCCTTACCGATCGGACTACCGCGGACCACACCCAATTCTAACTTTGTTTTAAACGATCTCTTTTAAATTTCAAAAACAATAACAATTCTAACTTGTTGCCAAATACCATAAAAATTTAAATTTACTCTCATGTGATTAAATATGAAATCCATTGTTATGTGGTTGTTATGAAACAGTAACAATAAGAGTAATCATAAAGAAAATGGCGAAAGAAAGAAGCTTCTCAAACTTTTAATGAAGGCACAAAAAACGGGTTTTTTCGTAAAAACTCGCGTTTTTACAGAAAACACGCCGATGTAGATGAACTCAAAAACCAAAACTTTATCTAAATACACTTTTTTATCAAAATCGTTAGAACCGTTTTCGAGATCCGAAACATATATATATATATACAGTGGCGTACTCAGGGGGTGGGCTGATAGGGCTGCAGCCCCCTCCGAAATTTTCCAAACAAATTTTTTAAATTTAGGCTAAAAACGTTTAATTATTTTTATTCATTTATTTATTTATTTTTCCTTTCTTGCCGAAATCAAGACATGAGAATTTTTTTTTAAAAAGAAAATTAAGTATGTGTCAAAATTAAAAGGAAGGGAACGAAAATAAATTCCTTCTTCTTTTCTCTTCATCTTTGTTTCTTTTCTTCTTATCTATCCATATTACTGTATGTGACGTGTATATTTTATAATTCAATTTTGTTGACATTTATTCCAAATATGTTTCAGAAGCAAAGATTAATGCCTTTCATTCGTCTAATTCTGTAAAATAAATTTCAACAAATGTGCGATATTGAACCCAATATTAGAAATATAGTAAAATAAATGGCAAAATTAATGTTATTAAAGTTCAAAATAGCAAAAATACTGCATGCACTTATGTTAGCGCTCTCCTCATCCGACCTCCACTCTCGCTCTCTGCCTTTTTTTTTTTTTTTTTCAGTTTATATAACTGTGGGTACTCTTTGAACATCTAAGAACCAAATAAGAAAAACTATTTATTGTAAACAATTCTTTTAAATCATAAATTAGTATATAGTTTTTCTTGTTATATAGCGGTAAAATGGTATATTACGACACTCAATACACACGTTTTGCGGAAAAACTGTACGTGATGGAAAAAAGGGGGTCATTTTCGAATTCAGCACACCAAAAACATAAAGTACACTCAAAATATCCCATGCAGTTTTTTGGTTGCAGACTTGTGTAATCTTAGTTAAATGTTTCCCTTCAAATGCTTACTAGTTTTCTGCTTGCTTCGTAAAAGAAAAATAAATTAAAGGTATTTTACTTACTTTATTTACTTATTAATATTATTATATCTTAAAAATGAGTGGTAATAGTTGCTTTATTGCGTACGTTTTACTTGAAATTAAAGTTAGGTAGTTATATTTTTAATAATATCGATGTTCACTTGCGCCAACCTATGGTTTTTTCAAGGATGAAAGGGGGGAGGGGGACCGTATCCTACCGTGCTAAGCGCAAAAGTGGTATCTACAGTCGAGCTCAAACTGGGAAAAAACTCTTTAAAGTTTTGCTCCTCCATGTATAATTCAACTTCGCAGAGATGGCCTATGACTCCTCCTTTTTTCAGGATTGTCCATTTTTAGGAAGGGGTGATACGCAGATGAAAATTGAGGAATGGGATTCGCAATTGATGGGGGAATTTGAATGGGTAGAAATTCTACCTATTTTAAGGAATGGACTCGTTTTCTCATTTGATTGACATTGACACCGGCCATCTCGTCGCGGTTGAATTATATTTGATTTGGATGATACTTTTTCAGAAATTTTAAAAAATATGTTTTTTGCTCCTAAAAGACCCTAAAACATTGTATGCGGGTAAAATACGTCACAAAGAACCACCTGGTGGTGATAACTCAATTGTTAAAAAGTGCAGATACGACTTATGTACTTATCACAGCAGAATAATCCTCATTCAATAGACGCAATGTTAAAGAGCTCCGCTGAAACAAATACCCCGCTTAATCGAATAATATTTCAGTACCTGGCGACCGAGCCCGCTCGGTTAAAAAAAAAGGTTTGTAAAATTGTGCTTTTTCTTCTAAAGTGCGAAGTACTTATTTAGATAAACTTGAAAGCATTTTTAAGCCTTTGGTTGCAATTACGCATTTAAAACAGCCGTAATTTATTTAAAAAACACAACCTTATTTAATCCATGCTCACCGTAAAATCATATCCAATTTCATTTCATTTGGCGCTGAAGGCGCGGGAGGGGTTGATGAGAATGGATGCAGAGTTCCTGTTCTCCAGTACGCATTTGGGTCAAGTTGGTTTTGACTTTCACTTCACTTCACACTCCAGGGTCCCCCCTTAAACACAACTCGTGGTTTAACCGAGATGGGGCCCTGAAGCGCGTTCTGTTCATTTTTGAACCAGGCCCAATTGCCGAGCAAACCCTTGGCCCAGCACCCTCCAGAGGTATCGTTTCACTTGGAGGATTTTGTGACCATAAACATTTTTAACGTCCCCTAGCCACCATTAATGAAGACGGTGGATCTTTGATCAGCTGGAGTCGAGCCCGGTACTCTCCGGTTACGAGTCCGACTCCTTACCGATCGGACTACCGCGGACCACACCCAATTCTAACTTTGTTTTAAACGATCTCTTTTAAATTTCAAAAACAATAACAATTCTAACTTGTTGCCAAATACCATAAAAATTTAAATTTACTCTCATGTGATTAAATATGAAATCCATTGTTATGTGGTTGTTATGAAACAGTAACAATAAGAGTAATCATAAAGAAAATGGCGAAAGAAAGAAGCTTCTCAAACTTTTAATGAAGGCACAAAAAACGGGTTTTTTCGTAAAAACTCGCGTTTTTACAGAAAACACGCCGATGTAGATGAACTCAAAAACCAAAACTTTATCTAAATACACTTTTTTATCAAAATCGTTAGAACCGTTTTCGAGATCCGAAACATATATATATATATACAGTGGCGTACTCAGGGGGTGGGCTGATAGGGCTGCAGCCCCCTCCGAAATTTTCCAAACAAATTTTTTAAATTTAGGCTAAAAACGTTTAATTATTTTTATTCATTTATTTATTTATTTTTCCTTTCTTGCCGAAATCAAGACATGAGAATTTTTTTTTAAAAAGAAAATTAAGTATGTGTCAAAATTAAAAGGAAGGGAACGAAAATAAATTCCTTCTTCTTTTCTCTTCATCTTTGTTTCTTTTCTTCTTATCTATCCATATTACTGTATGTGACGTGTATATTTTATAATTCAATTTTGTTGACATTTATTCCAAATATGTTTCAGAAGCAAAGATTAATGCCTTTCATTCGTCTAATTCTGTAAAATAAATTTCAACAAATGTGCGATATTGAACCCAATATTAGAAATATAGTAAAATAAATGGCAAAATTAATGTTATTAAAGTTCAAAATAGCAAAAATACTGCATGCACTTATTTAAAGACACCTTTTTCAATAAAGAAAATTTTTCAAATCTCAATTTTATCATTTTCTATTTTGATCAAAACGCTTTACTTCTCAACAGTAATTATAGTGGTAAAAAATCTTTTTATGATATATTTTTGTCATCTGAAATTAGCATTAATATCAGAAATTTGAAACATTTAATTTTCTTTGCTACATTTAATAAAGGGCACCGTCCCTCCTGTCAAAGAGTCTCGGCCCAGCCCTCCCCCCCCCTGAAATGATTTGTCTGCGTACGCCACTGTATATATATATATATATATATATATATATATATATATATATATATATATATATATATATATATATATATATATATATATATATATATATATATATATATATATATATATATATATATATATATATATATATATATATACAGTGGCGGAAAAAAAATCCCAACACCAAGAAAGACTTGTGATAGAGAAGCGAAATTTGGTAGGCGTGTTTATACAACTGAAAGATGACATCGATTGAAATTTCGTGTTCCGCGCATAAGTGTGGCGCAGCTGGCGTCACTCAGAACATGCAAATAAGGCTTGTTTTAAAAGCGTGTTGTGAAGCTTGTGTGTATTATTTTTCCGTGAAATTGGACGAATTGCGTTCATGTTAGCCAGGAATACCTTTTAAGAAGACGAAGAAGCCATTATCAACAGCTCACCGAGTTTAAACGAGGTCGTACAATTTGGCTACGAGAAGGTGGATTTTCATTTCGCGATATTGCAGAAAGACTTGGGTGGGAATGTTTCCACCATGCATGATTATTGGAAGCTATGGGCAAGGGATGGTACTACCTTAAGAAGATCGAGTTCTGAGCTGCCACGTGGCACGACTGAGAAGGAAGATCGCCGAATCTTGCGTACGGCTGTGGCGCATCGTACTGCATCTGCGACTGACATTCGAGCTGCAGTTGGTACCGTCGTGACCCAAGGAACGGTAAGAAACTGTTTACTTCAAGGACAGCTCCGAGCCAGGCAGCCTGTAGCCGGTATTCCATTGACTGCAAACCATTACCTTTTCCGACGGCAGTGGTGCCACGACAGAGCTCACTGGAAGTCAGAGTGGTGATCTGTTGTAATTTTTGATGAAAACAGATTCTGAATTAGTGCCAGTGGTGGCTGTATATTGGTCAGAAGGAGGCCAGGGGACCGCCTGCATCCAAGCGGTCTACGGCCTAGACACACGGGACTCACACCTGGAGTTATGGTCTCTGGAGCAATTTCCTACGACAGCAGGGGCATTCTTGTGGTTATCCCAAACTCACTGACTGAAAATTTGTCGTCAGTCTGTTAATTTAACCAGTAGTACAGCCCTTCATGAGTAGCATTCAAGGAGGCGTTTTCCAACCGGATAACGCTCGCCCTCACATCGCTGCTGTAACGCAATGTGCTCTACAGAGTGCTGACATGTTACCATGACCTGCAAAATCACCAGGTCTGTCTCCAATTGATAACGTAAGGGATATCATGGGATGGCACCTCGAGCATCATCCACAGTCAGCAATGACGGTTCTAGTATCGACACAGCAAGTGCAACAAGCATAGAACTCCATACCACAAAGTGACATTCGGCACCTGTATGACATAATGCATGCACGCTTGCCGGCTTGTCTTCAAAATTCTGGAGGTTACACCCTCTATTAAATTAATATAATTTCACATTTGCACAGCATTTTCTTGAGCTTAAATTAGCCAGTGATCTTGTACATTTAATCAATTAAACATGTTAACTAGACAATTGCATTACCCAAATTTCATTACTCTACGGCAATTTTTTCTTGGTGTTGGGATTTTTTTTTCCGCCAGTGTATTTATACACAAGAGTTGCTCATTTAAAGATATTAGATGGAATCGACAGTATTCGTTTAAGCAGGCCCGAGAGTATTGTCAAATTGCAGAGAACACATTTTTTTTTTTAAGTGTTATAAAATGCTAGGGACACAGTCAGTTGCTCTTTCCTGCCCCCTAAATGATCAGTCTGCAGTGAGCATGGCGTGTTAGAAACGTACACAATGCAAGGCATCATAATCAAATCATACCCCACGTATGCCTATCCAACAGTCCATTCCAACCAGTCCTCAAAGTAATCTCGCCCTTTCTCGGAACCTTTCAGGCGAAAGTCATTAAACGCTATTTACAAAACGGCGACGCAATTCATTTAGCGTCTATTCCTCTCTCGACGTCTTTTCGTCTAATTGCCGACAAGGTAATGGCACCCCATTTAGAAGATTGAATTACGTAGATGCAGGAAAATGGTTAAGTTTCTAATTTTAATCGAGGATATCTTTTACCGTTTTCCAATTTCCTTAACGAGCTTGTAATTCGATAGCGTCTTTTCTACGGATTCATTTAACTTAGATGAACAGAAATAGTGTCGTTGTGAATAAATTTTAGTTTCGTACACTGTAAAAAAAGAATATTGTTTTTACAGTAACAATTTTACAGTAGTAAACTAAAAATTGCCAGTTTTACAGTAATAAACTGCAAAATTGCTAATTTTACAATCGTGAACAGTAAAATTGCATGTTTACAGTAATAAACTGCAAAATTGCTAATTTTACAATCGTAAACAGTAAAATTGCATGTTTACAGTAATAAACTGTAAAATTGCTAATTTAACAGTTTATTACCATGCATTTTACAGTATTAAACTGGAACCTCTGCTGCCAATTTTATACTGCTGTTTTTACAGTAAATTTTACGGCAATAAACTAAAATTGCTAATTTTACTGTAAGAAACTGTAAAATTTCTAGTTAAAAGTTTATTAGAGTGCATTTTACAGTTTCAAATTGGAACCTCGACTGCCAGTATTTTACTGTAAAAACAAGTTAATTCTGTGCAGTGTATCATTACTCTTCACGAAAACATCAATTTTTCACAAAGTGAGATTGCTTGGAAATATAAAATAAGCTTAGGTGCCGTCAATGAAATGTTTTTTTTTTTTTTGTAATAAGACTGGTTTAATATCTTCTCTGTGCAAAAGGTGATCGGGATAAACACCCTTTAGGAAATGTCCCCATGGTAAAAAGGTCTCTGATGAAAATCGTACCGCTTACGCAGATTTTAAGTGCCATGTTTTTTAAACATTCCCCGTAATCAATTAAAAACTAAGCAGTATTTACTTGAATATATTTTTTAACAAACTAGGGGACTCCGCCCTCTCTGCTCGCTTCGCTCACCAACCCCCGTCCGTCGCCTGCGGCGACTATCTCACCGCCTTCGGCGGCTCACCAACCTGCTTCTGATGATTTGGAGTCAAATTGACCATATGCCACCGAATACTGCGTCCTCTCTGGAAAAGAAAATATCCCCCCCCCCCATCTTGATGTAAAATAAGATTTTCTTGAACTGAAATGCTCACATACCCTTTAAAAGCACAGTAACAGTTCCTTTCCAATTTAAAATAGTTCGCCAAACAAATAAAAGAGACCCGGTCCTTATTCTGATATAAAAAATGAAAAAAAAAATATGTGTACATAATTAACCCATTAATGCCTGACATTTTTTTTTTCAAAGATATTTTGTATACTGGTTACAAACAGTGTTTAATGGACAGGAAAAATAATAAAAAAAATATTATGTGAAAAATATTTTTTTTATTAAGGAAAGAAAAATCGTCCCTTAAAAGTTACGATAGACCCCAGAGGGTACATACTTCTTGTACTAAAATTTTTTTCTGCCGACGATATAATTTTTAAAAAGACATTTTTATAAGAAGAAATAAAATCAGCAATAAACATAAACTGGGAAGCTGGGAATTAATTTGAAAACTTAGCTTTTTTCCTTGAGATTGTGAACCATGTCATTTTTGATAAAGATCATATTAAAACTGCTACAGAACACACTTTACAATGGTCAGGGGCTGCAATCTGTTAATAACGAATTAAAACAATACCAAGATACTCATTAAACACTATTATTTGGTTGAAATGTTCATTTTGGGGAAATTCAGCACTCTTTTGGACCGTCCCTAAAAAGGGACGCTAGGCATTAATGGGTTAAAAGCACAGTAACAGTTCCTTTACAATTTAAAATAATTCGCCAAATAAATAAAAGAGACCCGGTCCTCATTCTGATATAAAAAATGAAAAAAAAAATGTATGTACATAATTAAAAAACATAGTAAAATATCAAGCCCAAACAGAAAATCCAGTTCTTTTCCCTCTTAAAAAAAAAGCATAACTCAAACACGCAATTTAATTCACATGAAAACGCTAAGCAAAGTAAATACCGTAAGAATAATGACAATCTTTCTTAAATGTTAAGAAAAAATAAAGAAAATATGCGATAAAAGCAATCGTGTATACTTTGTTGAATTAAGACGAGCAATAAACAAAAGGAAGCGCCACCGGTTTTATTTGTCGAACACGACCTTGTTGAAAAAGTTTTGGAGCAGTTTGGTTTGCCTTAGTTTGGTTGAATGTGATATAATTTTGCTCGAGGTGAGCCTTGAAAAATGTCTAAATTAGAATCACTTCTATCTTCTTTTTTAATTAAAGGAGAGAAATTTAAAAAACATCTTTGTCAGAAAAAAAAATCTCTTTTAGCCATATGTAACATTAGGGGGTGGGGAAATGTTTTTGCCGACTCATTTATGCTTTAAAAAATTAATTAAAATAAACTAATTCTACATTAAGAAAAATGGCAATGAGGTGCAAATCTACGCGGGGCTCGAACTAATTTTGTACCGAGTTTCATGTCTGTAGCTGCTATGGGGCAGCCTGGAGGCAACCCAGCCACAAACATTCTTTCACAATATCTTTGAGCTCACTTTTTTTAATATATAGAGATAATTTTACTGGGGCCATCTGTCAACTAGCTAGCTAATTCGAGCTGTACATCGCCTGCTATTCTAATATCGAACATTTTTATTTTTGCAAATTGTGATGACAAAGTTTCACTTTTCAATACTATTAACCCGTTTTGAGTATTGATCTCACATCGATATGCATATTATAATTCGGTTTTCTAATAGAATGGAATACAAATATATCTATAAAGTTAAATTATGTGCTGTAAAAAACCGTGAATGAAGTTGAATTTGGAAATGCAGGAGAATTTGAAATAGTTCGTGTTCTGAATTGGCAAAAATTTGTATTTGGAGCTCTTAAGTGCAATTGGGAAACTATCATTGCATGTTTTATGATTGTATGTCAAATTTACTGCCAGATAATTAATTTCAAAGCTAGAGCAACACATATATTTATTTTTAAAAATGGTGTTAAAAAAATCAACCACCCCCTTCTCTTCCCGTCGTATCTTCACGGTTATTCAAACCCTTCTGCAATTAAGAAAACCTATCTTTTACAACACCACCATTTGATAACTTTTTTGTCTTTTTTTCCCAAATACATGAAAGCAACGACATAGATTACAATCTGTACCTCAGAACCAGAACGACGTAAGTCCAAAAATGGTGATTTTCACTTTTTTAATGCATTGTATGTAGAATCTTATTTCACATCAACAAATAAGAACGTAATTCTAGAAAAGAAATTTCTTCACAATTATTTAGCAGCGTTAAAAGAGAACGAGTCCCATCCTTTGCACACATCCCACAATCGTTTTGGCCCTCTACTGAAAAGTGACGAAAATGGACTTACGTTACTCTGGTTCTGAGGTACAGCATTAATTCATCCAAATTTGGAACCATCAAATGCCTTTGAAGTTTAAAGCGCGAGCATTTACAATGATATATTTAAAAAAAACCCTTATCGGTTTTATAACGATCTCTCATTTCATTTTTCTTTCAGGAACATTAATCGCTATTTGACTGAAATCACCCTCAATTTTTATTCATGGATTGCCCTTTTTTTAATTTTCTTTTTCCTCGCCCGATGTTTGCAATTATTTATACATTTCATAACTTTTAATTTCCAGTTCATAACCGCTCCGGGGAGGGCAGCATTTATTTATGAGTAGAGAGCAAAAATAAGCTTCCGGCGAAGAGGCAGCGCTTTTAATGAGCCGTCATTTTTTCCCCGCATTCCGTTTCCCAGGCCGTCATTTTCCCCTCATTTAAATGAGAAGTGAGCGGCGGAAAGACTCGAATTTACTGCACTGATAAAGCAAAGGCAGCATCGTGTGCAGCCATCTTTGGTCACTTGTTTATTCATTCAATCGGTTTAAATTTACATAAGATTATAATATTAAAAAATATATATGCCTTTGAACATTTAATTCGCGAAAAATGCCTACATATGTTCAATCACACTTGTACAAGCATGACTGCACACACTTGTTCGTACAAGCTAACTCAAGCCCGTGCAGAATAATTTTGCAATATCACCACACTCTTTTGAGCATGATTACTCTCAAAAATAAGATTACTCATGAGTAAGATTTCTCTACTGACGACAATTAATGTCCCTTGAATATGGTTACTTTCTGAAAGCAGACTGATCGCTTGAGTATGATTGCCTTCATAAATGAAAGTAATCTCTTATGTAAGATTAATCTCTTGAATACGTTTCATCTCTTAACCCATCAACACCTGACATTTTTTTTCCAAAGATATTTTGTATACTGGTTGCAAACAGTGTTTAATGGACAGGAAAAATAATAAAAAAAAATTGTGTAAAAAATAATTGTTTTATTAAGGAAAGAAAAATCGTCCCTTAAAAGTTACGATGGACCCCAGAGGGTATGTACTTATTTTACTAAAAAAATTTCTGACTACAATATAATATTCAAATAGACATTTTATAAGAAGAAATAAAATCAGCAATTAACATAAACTGGGAAGCTGGGAATTAATTTGAAAACTTAGCTTTTTTCTTGAGATTGTGAACGATGTCAGTTTTGATAAAGATCATATTAAAACTGCTACAGAACACACTTTACAATGGTTATGGACTGCAATCTGTTAATAACGAATTGAAACAATTCCAAGGTACTCATTGAACACTATTATTTGGTTGAAATGTTCATTTTGAGGAAATTCAGACACTCTTTTGGACCGTCCCTAAAAAGGGACGCAAGGTATTAATGGGTTAAATGAGGTTCTTCTTCTGAATCAGATTACTTTCTTGAATATAATTATTCTCTTAAGTGTGATTACTCTCTTGAATAAGCTTAATTGTTCAGTAAGATTGCATGTTGAATAAGATTGATCTCTTGAGTATCACCGAAAAAGATTACTATCTTGAGTAAGATTGCTGTCTTGGGTATGATTACCCTTTTGATTAGGATTTTTCTCTTGAATCAAACTACATTATCCGATATGATTACTTTCTAGAGCATCATTAGTCTCTTCTGGAAAAAAAATTATGCTCGAGTAAAATTTCTCTATTGAATAACATTAATCTTCTGAGTATGATTACTCTCTTGAATACTGTCAGTGATTTTATGATAACATTTATCAGGTGTATTTTCCTATCTCTTTCGGAGCCCCGTGGTCGTGGGGGCTCCTTAGAATTGAGACATTTGCAACATGGTGAATCCACCACTGAATCCGATTACTTTCTCGAAAAAGACTGATCTGGTCGCCCTCCTGAAGAAGATTTGTCTCCTGAAGAAAATTACTCTTGAGTAAAATTATTCTCCTGAAGAAGATTACTCTGTAGAATACGATTTCTCTCTTAAATAAGAGTTCTCTTTAAAGTAAGATTCTTCCTTTGAATCAGATTACTTTCTTGAATATGATTACTCTGTTGAATAAGATTGCTTTCCTGAATGAGATGGATCTCTTTGGTATGATCCGTCTTGAACAAAATTTCTCTCTTGAGTGAATTTAATCTCACCGTGAGATGATCTAATAGATGCTCAAGTATGCTTGTACGAGAAGAGGAAAATCAAATTGATTATTTCAGAAAGGACCTAAGTAGCATTCCTTTTTCTTTTTTCAAAATTTAGTTAGCTGTTGTTTTTACAATATTTTAATGACGACAAACCGACTAATGTAGAAGAAAGTGGTTCTTTGCACATATAAGTGCTTTTTTTGGGGGGGGGGGGTGCTTAGTGCAGAAAGGGCGTAAGTCTCGAACCTATGCCGTTTCTGTTCTCAACGGGAATCAAAGATAGTAAGACGAAATTACAAAAGCTCATAGAAGAACTGGACTTTTTGGTACAATGAAGTTAAAAGAAGTAACTATTTCACTTTTGAATTTCCACAGTAAAAACAAATCCGCCATGTCGGGAGCCCCGCTCCCCCCCTCTCGACTTTGAAAAAATAACTCTTTTATTTATAAGTGGTTGTGGGTTTTGCTGCTTTCTGATAAAATTTGCATTTAGAGTATACTCACAGTATACATGATCACAAGTCAGCCTACTTCATTTTGGAGACTACTACACTGCGAAACAAGGAGCTTGTTTTTACAATATAATTCTGGCAGCCGAGGTTCCAATTTAAAACTGTAAAATGCACAGTAATAAATTGTAAAACTAGGAATTGAACAGTTTCTAACTGTAAAGCAAGCAATTTCACAGGTTATTGCCGTAAAATTTAGTTGTATTATATACTGTGAAAACAACAGTATTATACTGTCAACAGAAATTCCAGTTTGAAGCTGTAAAATGCACGATAATAAACTGTAAAATTAGCAATTTTACAGTTTGGTACTGTAAAGATAGCGATTTTACAGTATATTACTGTACAATTAGCAATTTTTACAGTTTATTACCATAAAATCAGCCGTATTATACTGTAAAAACAACATTCATTTTTGAAAATGTGTACTTTTAAGAAACAAAGTTTCCAAGGAAAAATAAAGTCTCGCTATCCTTCTTTCAAATGTTTCCAATAAGCCATTTCGAAGTCAATGAGTGACATCATTTAGAAATAACCTTAAGGTATTGGGAATGATACGGTTTGGCTTGTTGTTCACAGTTCTAAAAAAGTCCAATTTAACAACTAAGTACATGTCAGAGTCACGGTAACAAGATATCATGGCAAGTTTTCAGAAATGTCGATGTCACTGTCCTTCTAAAAATTGTATTTAAATATAACTAATGAAAGTCATTAAAATTGCATCAAACGGCTCATTAAAGTTTAGATATTCATTTTCAATTCTGTTATTTATTGTCAAGGGAACACGTTATCGTAACTCAACCAAGTATACAGAAGGAGCTTAACGTCGTTTCCACCCTTTTATTAATACAGCTGAACGTACTCGGGCAGGAGAAACTACAGTTGAAGTTTTGGGTGGAAAGGGATTCTTAATTTACAGAATGGAAGCTCGAACTGCAAAGAATGATAAAGTACGATTCATGTACCAGCATTTAATGAAAAAAATCAGTAGGCATCGTTGTATTGAGAAAAAAAAAAAAAGAAAGGTGAAAGAACAGGAAAGAAAATGTCAATATTGCATTCCTGTCTCCAAATCGCCAAACCAACTTGCGGAATATATACATTTTTTGGAGGTCACAGTGACCTTCCATGACCTCCCATTGGGAACCTCTGTACTCGAGCTGGCCTTTGAAGTTTAGAATAGAAGGAGCGTTCTCCAAGAGGACTAAATACAAGTATCAATCAGGCCCGTGCCCAAGAAGGGGGTTGAGGGTTAAACCTCCCTTAGGAAAAGTGAAATTGAATTAGAAGAAAAAAAAAAGTAAAATCTCATAAAAAATTACTTTTTTCTAATAACAGTTACCCAAAACCATTCATCTTTTTCCAACTGAAGTTTTTAGTCTTTCTCATTTTATTTATTTTTTCAAACATATTTTTAACTGCTGTCTGTCGTAATACGAAAATTTAAACCTCCTGAAATATTTCAACCCTATATAAACTATAACCAATTTTCGGTTATGTTTACATAAAATGCAAAATGCGCAAAATCGCCAATGTCTTTCTTCCTTTTGCAAAAATAAGGGATTTTACCACATTGTGAATTTAAGTTTTTTATTATAATGTACTTGCTATAAAATATATTCAAATGTAATATTAAGTAATTATTGTAGAAAAATTACAGAATTATTTGAAAAGAAAACTCAAAATCAAAGAAGATACAGTATAAAATGTTTATTTATTTTATTTATTTATTTATTTATTTTGTGTTGGCAATATGACTTCGCACTGAAAAAAGGATTTTGAATCCTCCCTCCTCCCCCTTTTTTTTCTCAAAATCCTGGGCTCGTGCCTTTTATCAATCGGTTTCAGTGGTCATAAATGGCGTCAAAAGCTCTCCCATATCTCCAAAAATTTTCATTCCTGTCTAGCAGCAGTGGAGGACTCATAAAATATTTTACGACACCACTCTGCAGTGCTTGATGCCGAAGATCACATTGACGGGATCTATCAAGAGGAGACGAAAATCCTGTCTTAGTGCGATGGAACTCGAGGGAAAAAAATTAAAGGAAGCGGCGAAAGAGGAGGCGAAAATGATATCTATATTTGCTGCCTATCATTTTTCATGCGCTGCAAAAAATTAACTGTTGTTTTTACAGTATAATACTGGCAGCCGAGGTTACAATTTAAAACTGTAAAATGCACAGTGGTAAACTTTAAAACTAGCAACTTTACCGTTTATTACTGTAAAGTTACAAATTTTATTTTATTGCAGTAAAATTTAACAATATTATACTGCAGAAACAACAGTATAATACTGGCAGTAGAGGTTCCAGTTTAAAATTGTAAAATGTGCGGTAATGAACTGCAAAATTAGCAATAATACAATTTATTGCTCTAAAATTAGCAATAATACAGTTCATTGCTGTAAAATTAGCAATTTGAAGCTTAGTACTGTAAAAGGAGAAATTTTACAGTTTATTACTGTAAAATTAGTTGTATTATACTGTAAAAACAACATTCATTTTTTACAGTGAATAGACAAGAAAGTAACTAATAAATAAATAAATAGGGTTCCATTCAGCCGAGGTTCTAATTTAAAACTGTCAAATGCACAGAACTAAACTGTAAATCTAGCAATTTTACAGTTTCTTACTGTAAAGTTACAAATTTTAGTTTATTGCCGTAAAATTTAACAATATTATACTGCAGAAACAACAGTATAATACTGGCAGCACAGGTTCCAGTTTAAAACAGTAAAATGCAAGGTAATGAACTGTATAACTAGCAATTTTATTTTATTACTGTGAAATTAGAAGTTTTACAGTTTGGTACTGTAAAACCATAAATTTTACAGTTTATTACTGTAAAATTAGCATTTTTTTTACAGTTTATTACCATAAAATTAGCTGCATTGTACTGTAAAAACAGCATTCATTTTTTACACTGTGTCCACAAAATTCAGCTTTTCAAAACTGTTGTGTCTTGATTCCTGTTTCAAGAAAAAAAGCACTTTCAATTTTAAGATTTGTTATTTTTTTATGAAATTGAGTCAAGTTACTAATGTTGTTTTGCGTATCCAGGAATAACTTTTTTCCGACAACAAATTTTCAATAGCGCGGAAAAGTTGCCTTTTGTCATCGTTGGCTAATTGTGCAAAATTTTATTGATCTGAGTTAATATCTTCAGTTGCCTCTCAGACCGTTTATTACACAAAATTTGCTATTTTTCAAAATTATCTTAAAACATAAATAAATTAGATACATTAGTTCTAATAGTACAAAAAAACTTGTCATTTTCTTAGAAGGTGTGCATTTTTTATTTATTTATTTATTTATTTATTTATTTTTCATGTTGGTCAATGGTATTACTTACTTTTGGGGCCGTTCATTTTCCAAAATTCTTTAATTTCATCGTTTTTTATTTACTTGAATACTTTTTCTTTTTTTGATTCAGAATATATAGTCTTTAATTAAAATAGTGCAGGAAGTTGCCATATTTTGCACTAACAATGACATAAGACAACTTTCCGCACTATTGGAAATTCAATATCAAAAAAGTTTTTTTTGTTCGATCTACCCTATTGCATTTGCATAGTGGTTAAACGCTACGGAAATACTTAGTGACATTGTTTGGAGAAGTTGGATTTCTCTATTTATCTACGCATGAGATAACTATTTTTTCCTCTAACTTCGGTGGCAGGGGTGAAATGAAAGGCTTGCATTTTTCAACAAATGATAATTTGCAACTCCAGAGCTCGAATACGCCACCTTGCGGGATTTACAAAATTCCTTCTAGCGGTAAAACTGCATTCTACGTGTATGTTTTTGAGTGTCAAAACAAGTCGGTATTATTCAAAACTTGAAAAAATCATTTTAAAAGACTAAAGA
Organism: Uloborus plumipes; assembly: GCA_038373865.1. Lineage (NCBI taxonomy): Eukaryota > Metazoa > Arthropoda > Arachnida > Araneae > Uloboridae > Uloborus > Uloborus plumipes. The sequence goes on from JAXGGA010001823.1 coordinate 96,704, forward strand.
ACAAAAAAATCTTCCCTAGAATCAAATATCGCTACTTCATTTGGTTTAGAAGCAATAAAAGCAAAACGGCATACGTTTGCTTAACCTCTCATAGACAATGGCCGCAGCGCCCCCCTTAGTTCGTTGGAGTTGAGAATATATCTCCACGTTGTCTCTAATACTTCTTTCGCGTGATGTTCGATTGATTGATTGATTCGTGTTCGCTAGAAACACGTTTGGCAGCATTTACGAAAAGTCAAAGAATAAATTTGTGCAAAAGAATCGGCAGTTTTTGACACAGTGCCCACAAAAAGTATGCTCGTCAAATTAGTTCGAATCATTAAGGAGAAAAATCTACTTCTGGATTATTAATGAATTCTAATGATTGAAATGTGTGACTGATTATGTTCGTGATTCTTAGAACATGGTCAAGAATGGTGTACTGCATCAAGATAACTATGGAGATAATAATTAAGAAAAAAGCGTTAAATAGTTGAAATAAAATAGAATATGCTGTCAGCTGCGTCAATTAGGAACACTTCTGATACCTGTTTTATTTGAAACTTTTTTGTCTGCTGTACGAAAAAAAAAGGCAAAAAAGGAAAAAGCCCGTTAAAAACATGGGGAAAATATTAATGGCAAATAATAGAAAAAAAACAAGTGTAAGAAAAAGTAAATACTGTCTGTAGAGAAAAATACAACGTTAAGGAGGCACAAATAAGCAGGGATACTGCAAACACGTGTTTCGGCGTTGCAAGGAATGGCTTTTTCAATGCAAAAAAAATTTGAGTTTTTGTCGGATGTCTGTGCATTCATAAGCTCAATTTTTTTTGCATTGAAAAAGGCGTTCCTTGTAACGCCGAAACACGTGTCTGAAGTATCCCTGCTTTTTTGTGCCTCTTTAACGTTGTATTTTTCTCTACATCAATAGCACAAAGGTATTATTTATAAACTTTAAATACTGTCTGATCTTCCTAGGTAAAACCTTCCGCGTATTTACGCATGAGTCAGGTTTTTTCTGACCTCACCAAAATAGGGGTGTTAGGCAAGATAACAATAAAGGGAAGAATAATAAAAAGCATCTTGAGCAGTATCAAACAACGTTGAACGATGCTAACACATCCTTGGTGTGACAAGTGAATTAGTAATGCAATATCATTTATCTAGAATGAAACCTTTCTGAAGCAACTATATTTTCTGCATGAATCTATTCGAAAAAGTAAATCTACTTCGACATAGAAATTTACCTCTTTTCATCTAATGTATTTGGAGAAAAGGAAATTTTATCATAATAACATTTGAGCAAAAAGTTCAACTTTACAGCCTTAACGATATACCCACACTGAGAAAAATAAACTGTTGTTTTTACAATATAATTCTGACACCCGAGGTTCCAGTTTAAAACTGTAAAAAGGACAGTAATAAACTGTTAAATTAACAATTTTACTGTTTATTTCTGTAAAACAAGCAATTTTACCTTTTCTTACTGTAAAGTAAGAAATTTTACGGTTTATTGCCGTAAAATTTAGCAGTATTACACTGTAAAAACAGCGGTATAATACTGGCAGCAGAGAGATTCCAGTTTAAAACTGCAACTTCACGGTCATAAACTGTAAAATTAGCAATTTTACTGTTTATTACTGTAAAATTAGCATTTTTTACAGTTTATTACTATAAAACCAACTGTATTATACTTTAAAAAACACTTTTAATAGTGTAACAAATTAACAATCAAGGTCCAAAATGGCTCATAAGTTGACTCGAATTCCATAACACAACTTTATTCTACAGAATATCGATATTATACAGCAAGAGCCGACTCCATAGCCATTAATTAAACATAATTGCTTCAATTAATTACTTATAATTGTAAAAAGAATTCACTTTTCAGATTAAAAAGCCTAGTACTCTTTTCAAGTCGCAAAATAAAAGCTGTTCGATCGAATAGCAGTATCTTCAGCAAAAAATGGATATTGATTATGCTTTTACCTCCACACCCTGAATAAAATTCTCCTTCAAAAAAAGAAATACAGGCTCGGAATATATTTAATACAGGTCCGCCCTGCTAACAAGAAGGGATGGATGTTGCGTGCCCCTTCCCTCCTATTCTCTGGGGGATACAGCTGATCAATAGAATGCTTGCTGAGTTCTAGAAAAGCATCCCCCCACATTTTTGTTCGTTTTTGTAACTGGCATAGATGGTGTGAGATATATTTTTATTTGACAGTGAGCAAGGTTTTCTTTCTTTCTTTGTTTTGCTGCAATGCTTAATAATGCAGGAATAATTGGATAATTTGTGCTGCAAAGGCGAGAAAAAGAGCTGAAATAAGATCATTTCCCCACTTTTGTTATTTTTTTACAAAGAACACTGTAAAAATTGAATGTTGTTTTTACAGGAAAAACAGACAATTTTCTAGTTATAAACTGTAAAAATCGCTAATTTTACAGCAATAAACTGTAAAGTTGCTCATTTTACAGTAATAAACAGCAAAATTGTAAATTTAACAGCTTATTATCGTGCATTTTACAGTTTTAAGCAGGGACCTCTGCTGCCAGTATTATACTGTTGTTTTTGCAGTGTAATACAGCTAAATTTTATGGTAATAAACTGTAAAACTGCTAACTTTACAGTAAGAAACTGAAAAATTGCTAGGTTTACAGTTTATTACTGTGCATTTTACAGTTTCAAATTGGAACCTCGGCTGCCAGAAGATACTGTAAAAACATTAGTTCATTTTTCGCAGTGTAGTACAGAACTTTTATTTATTTGCTTATTTATTTTTGAATAATATTAGAAAATCAAATGAAACTTGGAATTATACTTTTTTTTTTAAATCGCTAATCATTTTTAAAGATTAAAAAAAATCGTGTTGTTGTAAACTAAACAGACAGGTTGAATGTCACAAACTGCTAAAAATTAATAAACAACCTACACTGCAAAAAATGAACTGTTGTTTTTTACAGTATAATTCTGGCAGCCGAGGTTCCAATTTAAAACTATAAAATGCACAGTAATAAACTCTAAACCTAGCAATTTTTCAGTTTCTTACTGTAAAGTTAGAAATTTTACAGTTTATTGCCGTACAATTTAGCTGTATTATACTGTAAAAAGAACAATGTAATACTGGTAGCAGAGGTTCTAGTTTAAAACTTTTAAAATGCACGGCAATAAACTGTTAAATTAGCACTTTCACAGTTTAGTTCTGTAAAAAGCAATTTTAAAATGGGAAATATCTTTTTAAAGAAATCTGAAAACGTATCATCCGGATCCAATACATAGTGACTCAAAACTTTAAAGAGTAATATCTCAGATTGAGCTCGACTGCTGATACCACTTTTGCGCTTAGCATTTCACAGGGGCGGCATTTCAACATTTCTTTTGAGGTGGGGGGGGGGCGAGTTCCTTAAATATGAAGTTCTTCAGTAAAAGAATGATGTCTTCAATTGGATTTAATATTAAGAAAAACTGGAGAAGCAATTTAAATTTTATGACCAAACTTTAAAATTAGTGGTATAACTTTGATATATGCCCCAAAAATTATGCGCCAAATCTGGCACTCCCTACGGGCTTTGTAGGGTTGCTGTTTCTTATTTTAGTTTTTTTATTTAATGGGCTTTTTAAGGTTGCTGTTTCTTATTTTGATTTCGTTTTATTGTGTTGTTATTTTTTATGTTTTTATTATCTGTATTTAGCGATAATCCATCTTGGCGAGAGTTATTTTGCTTGGCGACAAAAAAAAAGCCGCCAAATTTTCGATTTGGGGCATATATCAAAGTAGTTCCAAATTATTTTGTAATTAGTTGTCACATGAAATGTCTAATTATAAATAAGTTTTTAAGTTTTAGTCAAGTTTTATTCTGAAATGTTTGCACTCAAGAAGAGTTTTTTTGCATTGAATTCCAGTGTCTTGTGCTATTTCACAAACATCTTAAGTTCGAAATCCTTTCTTGTCCGATGTCCGGTTATGCTTGTTTCAGAGAATTTTTTTTTCAGATTCCTCTCTTATTAAAAACAATCTTGAGAATACGTTTAAGGATGAGCTTTATCAATCTTTGTTGGAAATTGACAAGCTTTTTCAGCTCCAATTGCACGTGATAATTGATTTGTGTTATGCATAAATTAAATTTTCCCGATTTTTAACATTCTGCGAAAAATACTTGGGGTGCTACCGCCCCCTCTTGCCCCCCTTATTTGCCACCCTTGGCATGGCAGTATACCTTACCAACGTTGCTTTCCTAGTATTTTCTTTGCTGTACAAAAATTCGTTTTCTCAGTTACTTTCTTGTCTATTGTTGATTAAACTCGAGAGTCAGCAGATTCCTCTTTCCCCTTCCAATTATTATTGAGAACTCAAAAAAAAGAAAAAGAAAAAAACCAGAAAATAAAGTTAGTCGTAAAAAATATTCTAATGGTATAACAAAATATATCTGTGGAGTGCCTCGGCTCAACAAAAACTACACTGCAAAAAAAAAAAAAAAAAAAAAGGAAATGTTTTTACAGTATAATACTGGCAGCCGAGGTTCCAAGTTAAAGCTGAAAAAAGGTTAGTAATAAACTAAAACTAGCAGTTTAACAGTTTATTACTGTAAAATTAGAAACTTTACAGTTTATTGCAGTAAAATTAAGCAATATTATACTGCAAAAATAATAATATAATACTGGCAGCCGAGGTTCCAGTTTGAAACTGCAAAATTAGCAGTTTTTCAGTTTATTGCTGTAACATTAGAAATGTTTACTATAAAATTAACTGTATTGTACTGTAAAAAATTCATTTTTTACAGTGTAGCTAGCGACTCATAGCTGCCAATTTTTTTCAAAACAATTTTATGGAATCAAAGTTGCAAAACAATTTTCTAATAATCAAAATCGATCAATCAAAAGAGGTTTTACGAAAATTGATCACCGACCCACTCCGTTCGAGTAACTCAACTTCCATTTGTTGCCCCACTTTAACCTGTCTTTGGAGAGGTTAAATCGAAATTCCTCGCAATAAACGTCAAAACAACAAATCCCTACATATCGATTAAAAGAGAACGCGAGAAATAATCGATGACTGCTCATTTTCGGCGGAGAATCTTTCTCCGAAAAAGCCCGAGTTTTAACCCCAAAACTGGCAACACCAACAGACAGACGACCCGTTAATGACCGGGAGCTATCGTCTGCGACAAACCCGTCAGCACCGAGGATAAATTGGAATTCTATCGTCTGTGTTCGAACTTTTTTTTTTTTCCATGTTCTCTCCTTTCGGCTGACTGTTCCAAGCATGCTCCTGCGTGTGTTGGTGTATATGTATGTCGGTGCACGAAAGAATGAGGCAGGGGTGTAAATTAATTACTTTCAAAAATTGTCGAACTCTTTCACAGCTGGTGGCTGGCAGTTTATTTTTAGAATGCGGATATTTATCGATAGTTTATCAAATAACCGGAGCGCGAACGTTTCATTAATTCTGGTGAAAGTTTTTAATTTAGCCTAGTCAAATCCTTTTGTTCTTTTGCGTTCATTAATTGAAGTATATATATATATATATATATATATATATATATATATATATATATATATATATATATGTGTGTGTGTGTGTGTGTGTGTGTGTGTGTGTGTACGTAAATGGCTACTTCTGTAGGTATGTTGTATGCAGGTATGTCCGGGTAATCTTTAAAGCTACTGGATCGATTTCGTCACAACAGTTCTAACATGGATATAAACTCACATTAGAATTAGTAATATACGTTAAAATCAAAGTTTCCATATCAGAAAAATTTTTCAATATTTTTTATATATGCACAACCTACTGTCTGAATACTGATAAGATGGAAAGGTCGGAGACATTCCAATTACAAGACGGAAATGGGCACGTCTATTAGTTTTTCCATGTGCCAGCTTTTGCAGATGTTGGTTAGAGTCTAAACTAAACTAATACGTATTGAAATAAATGAATCACGTGTATGAAACTTTTTATTTTCCTCCTCAATCAGATAGACTCAACTGGAAGTCACCCAATTCCACAGCAACCGTGGGCAGATTGCACATGTCTTAAGCTAATATTTTACCAATAAGAGGAAAAAAGTTGGCGAAATAAGGATCAAAACACAAAACATATTTGTATGAAACGTAAATATATTTTTTTAAAGTCAATATGCTTTATTAATACAAATACAAATGTGACGACCAGCCGCAGGCTCTGGGCCCAACTGAGCTGGTCCTAGTCAAATTAAAGACCACAATGAAGATCAATGGCCCTCTTAAAGCTATCTACTCCATTGCTCCTTACCGCCTCTTCCGGTAAACTGTTTGAAGTTCCCACTATCCTGCTAAAATAGTATTTTTTTCGAATTTCCAGATTAGCCTGAGATTTGAACAGCTTAAAACAATGACCCCTTGTCCTGCTTTTTGTGCAAAAATCTAACCCTGAAATATCATTCATTTTGATAAATTTAAATAACTGAATCATGTCCCCTCTGGTTCTCCTTTGCTCAAGACTATACATATTAAGCATTCTAAGTCTGGAATCATAGTCTAAATTAGAAAATCCGTTTACTAACCTTGTAGCCCTTCTTTGTACCCTTTCCAATAAATTAATATCTTTCTTCAGATAAGGAGACCAAAACTGAACAGCATACTCCAAATGAGGTCTTACCAAACTTCTATAGAGGCAGAAGAACCTTAACTTTAACTTGTTTGAAATAGATCTATTTATAAACACAATCATCCTATTTGCTCTGTTACTAGCTATGCTGCACTGTTGGCTAAACTTGAAATCCTGATTTATTAAGACACCTAGATCCATAACGTTATCTGCCTTACTAATGACTGAACCCTGTAAATAATAGCTTATATGCTTATTTGCATGACCTAAATGCAGCATTTGACATTTCCCAACATTTACTCCCATTCCCCACTTGTTTGCCCATTTAGTAATATGATCCAAATCCTGTTGCAACTGATTTACTTGTTCGTCATTTTCTACAACCCCCATAATTTTTACATCATCAGCAAAGCAATTCATGTTTCCAGAAACATTTTCATGAATATCGTTCATAAAAATAATAAACAAAAGGGGACCTAAAACTGATCCTTGTGGAACCCCACTTAAAACCTCACTCCATTTAGAATAGTTACCCCTAACAACTACTCTTTGTTTCCTTCCTGTCAGCCAATTTCTAACCCAAACTAGAATTTTACCTCCTATTCCTATATCAGCTAATTTACTGAGTAGTGCTACATGAGGCACCTTATCGAAAGCTTTTTGAAAATCTATGTAAACAACATCTACACACTTTTTGCTATCTAAAGCCATGGTAACCTTGTCGTAGAAATGCAATAAATTAGTAGCACACGATTTACCTTTTCTGAAAACATACTGCAAACTACTTAACAGCCCATTATTTTCTAAGAAATTCATAATCTTAATTTTGATCAATGTTTCAAAAATTTTACAAACCACTGAAGTCAGAGACTCACAGGTCTATAATTTCCTGCATTACCTCTAGACCCTTTCTTGAAGATCGGAGTAATGTTAGCCAGTTTCCAGTCCTCTGGTACTATTCCTGAGTTATACGAAGCATTGAATATATTAACAATAATGCCCACTAATTCCTCTGCACATTCTACTAGAACTTTCGGATAAATATTATCTGGTCCCGGAGCTAATGGTGGTTTTAATTTTTTTCAAATAAAGTAATACGTCCTCCCTGGAAAATACAAAGTCCTCAAGCTGTGTAGTAGCTTGTGTCTTAATTGTGTCAACTGTTTAGTTACAGTTATCGTTAAAAACACTGGAAAAAAAAGTCATTTAGATCATTAGCAATATCCCCATCATTCTGAATTAAATATCCATGCTCATCTACCAGTGGCCCAATTTGACTATTTCGAACTTTACTAGAATTTGCGTATGCAAAAAAAACATTACTGTCAATATTATCTGCTAGCCTTTGCTCCAACTCTCTTTTCTAAAACCGTACCAAATACTTAAAACTACGTCTAGCCTCACAATACTGTAGCCTGTCTGCGCTGTGACCAGTTTCTTTCAACCGACGAAAAGCAGCTTGCTTACGGTTCAGAGCGTCCTTAGTTTCCCTAGTAAACCACATGGGCCAAATTTTAGTGTTTACCCCTTTTCTCCTAAAAGGAACGTAATCCCTGTAGTGTTCGACGGGTTCGATTATAGTTCTTTCCAACGGGATGGTTGGCTGCGAGTGTAAAAATGATTGCAGAAGTCAAGGACGACTCATTGTAGGTTTAGTCCCAGAATTTATTAATTTTGATTGTTACACCTGAAGGGACACCTCACACTATTAGAAAAATATGTACATTTCAATCAGGAACACATTGTAGATTTTTCACCAAACATCCAAGCAACTCACGCTCGCGAAATCATCCCTCGAGCCTTCCAAAAATTGCTCCTCTCTTCACAATCTCCTCTCCCGTGCCACTTCCACTGCGTCCCACACATCCAGATCAAATTCCCCCCACCCCCACAAGTGGCCAGAGGTCAGGGGTCAAGACGGGATGGGCAAAATGACCTTCGATGAGCGTGAGACCGCAGCTGTGCACGACAATCCCCAACCGTTTTTGATAGTTTTTCCTTAAACTCAGTCCACTGCAGATTTACCTCGCTGTTGTCCAAACCTGATGAAAAAACCGTTTTCAAACTCTGCCTGAGACTTTATAAAATATTGCGCTTAACAGTTCTATAAAATCAGAATTTCGTGCTGTCCTGTTCCATTTTCGAAAGAACAAAATTTTCTTTCATTATCATACTCCGGAAAGACCAACACAAGCGACTTGATCTCAAACTGAAATTCCATTCCAAACGAAAGTTTTGCATTCAATATTTTTTCAGCTCGAGTGGCAACGGCAAGTAAACGAATACCGGATGAATCTGGAACCAAAAAGGCTTTTTCCGCATCAGCTATTCATGAGTGCCTGTCTCATTTTACAGACCTTTTAAGAGGACCCATTTTCTTATTTTTCCGGCAAATATTATTCATGATGCACAAAATATTTTATGGGCCGCTCTTTTCCCTAAATTCGGGAAACATGTTCTTAGAGCGCGATCGATGCCACTGCCGTAAAAATGGTCGTTCTAAAAGACGATGGGGGGAAAAAAGACTCGCGGGGAAATTCTGGATCGGGAGAGGCACGGGACGATTGAAGTTTAGGAATGAAATAAAGATAACACTTTGGGTCTGAATGAGACCGGCTATGTAGATTGAATTGGAATTACGTGACAAATGAAACGAAAAGTCTCAGCTAAAGTGATTCCACAAACGTGAAATGGGGGACTTTTTTTGAGGGAAAAATGTAAAACGATGGAGAATCAAATGAAAAAATGCGTCAAAAGAGCTCGTTTTCTAGAGAATAATATATTTATAAAAATGCAAATGTAAGAAATCAATTTGTTGATACAGGAGTGGGGTGGGGCAAAAATCAGGTTCCCTTGCTGGCTGTGGTCAGAGTTGCGTATTTAAGTCAAAAAAAAATAGCATGAGACATTAAAGATAAGACTTTTTTTTTCACATGTAAGTACCCAGGACATTGAGATATTTGTCACTCTGCTACAAGTAAATTCTTTTGTACTTTTTAACCATAGAAAACATTACATCTTTATAGCACAAGCTGTTACATTTTTCACAAGTATACTGTTCTCTGTAATACTGTCTACTCTAAGATATTCTTCTGTTCCAACTGAATCACATTGGAATACTATTTTTTTTTAACAAATAGCCTTTCATCAATGGCGCATTTTCTTTCAAAATCGATAAAATGCGTGATATCTTCCAAAATGCATTAATTGATTTGCACCGAAAAAATTTCGACGTCAATTTCTGATTGATTAATTTCGTACGGACAAATGGCTCTACGTTCCAATTGCTATTTGTTTTTGGACCTCAAACGTGGTTCAGACCCTCTTTTAAATTGCCAGTCTACCAACGTGTCGGTTCCAACCAGCCTTTGATCCCCCACTATGCAGGATTGAATGCGTGGAACTGGCACCATCTGTTGAGTTTGCTGGATAATCAATGTGGCGTACAGATGTGTCGCTAATCAAGCCCGATCCCGGATCCTTTCTGATAGTAACCGAGTACTTTATCCTTATATGCTCTTGGGCAGTAATCGTCAATTTAAAAATCATAATTTGAATAAGCGATAACAAAATTCTTTTTTTTTTCAAAATTATTATTTCTTCGATCATGCCTTTAGTACATCTTGATATGCTGCAACTATTTTATATGGGAGAGTGTGTTTTCAGACTTTATGCTGCTGGCAAAGCTAAAGTGTCAGCAATAGTATAGGGATTGAAGATATGTTTTGGGGTTTCAAGGAATCCCCTTTTCAATGCGTAGGAGATTTTTGTGTATAGCCATCAGACAAAAGCCATGTGAATCCAAGATTTTTCTGAAGACTTTACATCCAAAACACACACTTTTCTGCATTGAAAAAATGTGCCTTGAAGCTCTAAAACGCGTGTCTTCAATCAATTGCAAATTTTTACATTGTTAAGGTTGTTTTTCCACTTTTACCTAGATAACTTCAAGAGAAAGAAAGAACAACTATAGCTTACCAACGTTGCTTTCCTAGTATTTTCTTTGCTGTACAAAAGTATTTATTCATTTCTTAGTTACTTTCTTGTCTGTTGTTGTTTAAACTCGAGATTCAGCCGATTCCTGCGTTTTCGTGGAGGGGGATTATGCTAGATGACAGTTTCCTGCGGCATTTGTTTTGGATCGCACGTCTCAATTTGTCGACGAATCACAGAACACACTTCCCGCAGTTGGCGGGATCAACGATTTTCGCGGCTATTGTTTTTTGCATTCACGGACAACAATACGACTTCAGAATCAAAACAAATGACGTTGCAGCTTCGCAATGAGTCAGTTTATGGTGCTGTAGTAGTAAAACTGTGCTCCGAAGCGTCATTATTTAAACATAAGTGAACGTCCCTTACTTTATGAACGCGCCTCGTACCTCACCTGCGTTAACATCTTCTGTTCAAATAGTAAACCGTCTGTAGACTACATTATGCCATTTTTGAGCTTGAGCAATTTTTGAGTTAAAGAGGTAAGAAGCTGAAGCCATGTGGGAAACTGTAATCAATGCTATTTGTATTCGCAATTTCGCGCTTAGTATCCTGAAACATTACTTTTTAAACTATGTTAGTGTTATACTAAGCTACACATATACCACGGGCTCCCCTATAATTAATTTCCTTTTAATGGCCCCTAAATAGCCCCTCATTGTAATACCCTGCTCTTGTTGATAATCAGCTTTCTACTTCTCCGAACTCTTACCCAGTTTAACACATTTACTCTTGAATCCCAGTTATGCGGGGATTTGCATGAGAATGGTGGAGACCTAATGTTCCATATTAGCTGCTTAGAGTTTTAAATCAATATATAAGCTATTAATAATAAATATAACTGGTAGTTTAATAAATGTTATTTATTATTACAATAAAATTGGTATAGCAGACATTATAATTTTTCAGCTATTTTTTTGCTTCATAAGTTTTCCTTTGTGGCTGACAGAAGCAATATTTCAAAGCACTAAGCGATAAACATTATTACTGTATTAATATAATAAATCTGAATGTCTTTAGTTTATTAGTTAGTTAATAGATGGCGGTAGTAAAAATGAATCTAACGAAAAATGGATTTCTGTAGTCCCATCTGTGAGGCAACATCTATATGGGGTGTCAATATGGGGGGGGGTGATTCACTACCTGCAAAAATAGGAATATGTGCAAATAGTATTTTTCACGAATATGTTTTATGAAATGATGTTCAGATAAAATACTTATCTAGACTGATCTCATTTGTTTAAAAAATTACTAGGGTCTTTATTTCCTGCTCTCTGCCCCTCACCGACTTCCGAATATTGCTTTTCAAAGATTTATATCGTCTGTTAGGATGAAGCAGATAAAAATATGTGAAACAATTTGAATAAAATGAAAATCTCGCTCCCCTCCTGAAAAAAATAAGTAAAGAGCTCAATACAATAATGATTAGAACAATATTTAAAAACACGCTCCACACGGAAAAAAAGTACTGGATAAAAATACGTTTAACAGAAATTATCTATTTGGAAAAAAAAAAAAACTTTCAAAACCAAAATTCTTAATATATCGTATCATATACATCTTTTCGGAGTTCTAATTGTTGAATAAAAATGAAGGGTTAATTTCAGCCGAAGAGAATGTCTACTCTTCTATGAACCTCGAAAGTTTACAAAGGCCAGGAAAAGGATGAAAATTCTGACACGATATACATGGGAACGGTACTTTTTCTATAAATATACGCGCGTCATTCGCAAAAATTTTTTTTTCAACGATTTCAATTTATTTATCGCTTTTTTAAACTAAAAATTTCATAGTTGGCGAGATACAAAAACTTCCTTTTCATAGTAACCCATCGTTACATTCGGTTTTAAAAAAATAGGTTTGTAAAATCGTGTTTTTTTTTCTAAAGTTCGGAGTACTTATTTAGATTTACTTGAAAAGCATTTTTATGCCCTTGGTTGCAATTACGCATTTAAAACAGCCGCAATTTATTTTGAAAAACACAACCTTATTTGGACAAACATTATCATCACAACCTTATTTAAACAATGCGCACCATAAAATGACACTTAAATAACTTTACTCTGCACCCATTCTCATCAACCGCTCCAGCGCCTTTGGTGCATAATGAAATGAAATTAAATGAATAATAACTTTAATTTGATCTAAGGCCTCTATATAGACCTTAAGGCCTCTGCGGCTCTAATTAATACGCTTTTATTAGTTTCAAATGTGGGTATGTTTGTATGTAACTCTGAATCTATATATATAAAGATGACGGGTTCTGTTTGTTTGTACGTTTGTAACCGCTGGCTAGAAGCCCCCACAGCACCTACAGACCTGAAACTTGGCACAAAAATGTGAACGCATCCCCGTGAAATGCGCTTCGAAGGCCGAATTCTAAATTTCGAGTTAGTTATTTTTAAATTAATCAATTAGTCTCATTTTTGAATGTATCCGGCATAATTGAGGGGAGAAAACTCCCCCCCCCCCATCACCAAACATTATACATCGTTGGAAAGAGTTTTTTTTTTTTTTTTTTTAAGAAAAGTTTTAGCACATTTCTTTCCGTTAATTGGAACAGGAGATATTAATTACGCAAATTTAGTCAATTTTCAAGGCTTAACTACGTACGCGAAACTGAAACACTAGGTCCATTTTTCAGACAAACTGCTCTTTCTTCAGTGGTTTAAATTTGCATATAGAGTTAAGCCTTGAAAAGTGACTAAATCTCCTGTTAACTTAATGTTTTTTTTATTTATTTATTTTGCGCAGTGTGATTTAAAATTCAACCTGACTTTTAGTGGAATTTAACAGGGCACGGAGTACATTTGAATTAAAGAATATACAGGGTGTCCACTCCAATCGTGGACCAATAGCTGATTTCTAAACCGTTAGAGATAAGCATATAGTTTATTTAGGAAAAAATCTCCAAATTATGAAAGGAATTTTGGGTCTATTCAATGTTTTTCAAAAAGTCAAATTTTGAAAGAGTTACGAAATTTAAATTTTTAGTGCCAGGGGACCGAGCCCGCTCGGTTAAAAAAAAAAAGAGGTTTGTAAACTCGTGTTTTTTTCTAAAATGCGAAGTACTTATTTAGATAAACTTGAAAAGCATTTTTAAGCCTTTGGTTGCAATTATGCTTTTATAACAGCCGTAATTTGTTTTAAAAAACACAACCTTATTTAATCCATACTCACCGTAAAATCACACCCAATTGCATTTTATTTGGCGCCTAAAACGCGGGAGGGGTTGATGAGAATGGATGCAGAGTCCATGTTCTCCAGTACGCATTTGGTTCCAGTTGGTTTTGACTTTCACTTGACTTCACACTCCAAGGTTCTCCCCGTACATACCACAACTCGTAGTTTAACCGGGATGGGGCCTTGAAGAGCGCTCTGTTCATTTTTGAACCAGGCCCAAGGGCCGAGCAAACCCTTGGCCCAGAATCCCCCAGAGGTATCGTTTCACTTGGAGGAATTTATGACCACGAACAATTTTAACGTCCCCCAGCCACCATTAATGAAGACGGTGGATCTTTGATCGGCTGGGCTTCCTCTATATGATCGGACTGGGACCCTCTGGTTACGAGTCTGACGACTTACCGATCGGACTACCGCGGCCCACACCCAATTCTAACTTTCTTTTGATCGATCTTTAAATTTCAAAAACAATAAAATTCTAACGTGTTGCCAAAACTCGTTTGCCAAATACCATAAAAATTTAAATTTACGCTGATGTGATTAAATATGAAATCCATTGCTATAATAAAACGTGGTTGCTATGAAACAGTAACAATAAGAGTAATCATAAAGAAAATGGCGAAAAAAAGCTCGTCAAACTTCTAATGAAGGCACAAAAAACGGGGTTTTTTGTGAAAACTTGCGTTTTTACAGAAAAAACGCCGATGTAGATGAACTCAAAAACCAAAACTTTATCTTAATACAAAATTTTATCAAAATCGTTAGAGCCGTTTTCGAGATCCGAAATATATATATACAAGAATTGCTCGTCTAAAGATATTAGATAGATGTAATTTTGTTTTGAAACTTAATATTTTAAGAAAATTGAGTTTCGTATTTATTGATTTTTTACCTGAAATATCTTACTAAACACTCTTGAGGAGGAAAAAAACTGTTTGAAAACTAACTGTAACACTTTTATACTCAATTTTTAAATCGTACTTGAAAAGTAAAATAATCCGATTTTAATATCGTGTAAGTTACCATAAAATTGAATAAATGTCTCTGGACAATCACCACTGCTTTTGAATAAATGAAACAGCTTGTTTAAGACACTATCTAGTGAAGCCTTGCTTTAACATTTCAAAAAACAATGACAATTTAACGTTGCCAAATACCATAAAATTTAAACTCGCGCTGATGTGATTAACTATGAAATCCAATTGTTGTAACGAAACGTGGTCGCTAGGAAACAGTAACAATGAGAAAAATCGTAATGAAAATGGCGATAAAGAAAGCGTCTCAAACTTACTTAATGAAGGCACAAAAAACAGGGTTTTTTGTAAAAACTGGCGTTTTTACAGAAAAAACGCCGACGTAGATGAACTCAGAAACCAAAACTCCATCTAAATACCAAGTTTTATCGAAATCGTTAGAGCCGTTTTCGAGATCCGAAATATATATATATATATATATACAAGAATTGCTCATTTAAAGATATTAGATAGATACAGCCCCCCAGTCCTATTAATCATATTTAGAAAAACATTCTTGACACTGTAACGTTTGAAACTAAAAAAAAATCACTCTTCTACCACAAAAATTGACCGAGTTATGACGTTTTGAAAAATCAAGATTTTGATGGATTTCGCATACGGTCCCTTAAGCGATCTCTGGATGACGTCATGAAACAATGCAAAATCTTGATTTTTCAAAACGTCATAACTCGGTCAATTTTTGTGGTAGAAGAGTGATTTTTTTTTAGTTTCAAACGTTACAGTGTCAAGAATGTTTTTCTAAATATGATTGATAGGACTGGGGGGCTGTATAAAAATTTAAATTTCGTAACTCTTTCAAAATTTGATTTTTTGAAAAACATTGAATAGACCCAAAATTCCTTTCGTAATTTGGAGATTTTTTCCTAAATAAACTATATGCTTATCTCCAACGGTTTAGAAATTAGCTATTGGTCCACGATTGGAGTGGACACCCCGTATATACAAGAATTGCTCGTTTAAAGATATTAGATTTTGCATGTGTGTGAGACCATTTTATAACAATACTAGCTTTATACCCGGCGTTGCCCGGGTGCGTATTAATACAACATAGCATTCAGAAAAGAAAAAAAAATTGGAAGAATTCTATTCTTATTTGTATAAAATAGCACCAGCTAAAAGCGAAACATGTATAAGGCTTTTAATTCATGTTTTTGCATAATTCCTCTGATAGATAGGAGGATAAGAAAAAAATTTTCTGTATCATACATATTTTGTGCCAAATGAGAACATGAATTATAATTGTTTTTGACTTATTTCATGCTAAAATGAAATAGGTGAGCCTTGAAATGAAAATTCATTGTTTTAATTTTAATCTTTGTTGGAAAATGCTGATATTTAAATACCATAAATTTTATCAATTTGTAACCTAAAGGCTCATGTCGATTAAAAAAATAGGCCTAATAATAGGCTAGATTCCTATAAAAGGGTCATCTTTTGACAAAAAACTTGAATTTGAGCTTTTTAGATATTTTAAAATTTCAAGACCCCGCTTATGAGAATTCTAGGGCATCAAGGAACCTCTGTGTCACGTTTGAGGAAAATCTGACGCAAACTGTGGATTTGTATAGAGAACAAGTATACAAACATACAAGCATTCACTCATTTTTATAGATATAGATTTTATGTCACAGTTTTTAAGGTATACTGAAGTGCTATTATTGGCACTAAAAACATGAAATTAAAATAATAATCATTAATACAAAAGTAAATTATCTTTTTGTGCTTTGAATAATTTCAATAAATGCTTAAAAATAAATCATAGGCATTTAGTCTTGTTCATAAGCAACCCAGGTAGCACAAAAAGCGTTTAAACGTTTTATAAATGTTTTTAATCCGTTGTCACAACGTTAATAACCATTTTACAACCTTTAAAAAACGAAGTTTGCTACTTGGGAACGTTTTAAAAATCCGTAAATACATCACTTTTTCTTTTATATGCTTAATGATTAAAAAAATTATCAGCATTAAAGTGTAAAGCATAAACTTAAGATTAAATTATATGTGAAAATATTTTTAAAAAAAGTCACCAGATCGCAAATGAGAGTACTGTATTGCAAATATATATTGAATAACTAAGGCACAGTTGAAAATTCCCTCTTATTTTGAAAAATGTCCTCCTCTTTTACTAATGAAAGAAAAAGGGAAAAAATCAAAAACCATGCAACTGTTTTGAGTCCTGTTAAGCCGAAAAGTATGTGTTTGTAATTTGATACTACTGTCCTCGCCCGAGGAAGGGCAGGGTAGGGTTGCTTTGTTTGTTGCTATCATTGACAGCTGATGAAAGGGAAAATTGATGACCCATCCTAAAAATCAGGAGAGACGGTCTTGTCATAGCGCCTACGGTTGCAAAGCACTTACGTTAGGGCTCGCTAGACGAGCACGAAACAACTTGCTGTCTTTCTGCAGCTTGCATTGAACCGAGACCCCCGAGACAAAGAACACGCTCCTTCCCTCGAGTGATTTTTCCCGGGGGCCGCGATTGAATTCTTATGTTTTAGCGTACGCAACTTAGAAGCTTTTACTTTCAGCAAGTCTGGATTACACGATTACAAGGCTAAATTACGATTATTTAAAGTTAGATTACAATTACGATTATGGAAGAAATGCTTGATTAAAATTACGATTACACGATTACGAGAGTCCCATTTCCTAATTATGATTATGATTACGATTATCAAAAAATGTAATCGATCACACAGATTACGATTACGTAATCGGCGATTACTCCAAGCCTGACTATATATATATATATATATTTATATATATTATTATATATTATATATATATCTATTATATATATATATATATATATATATATATATATATGCAATATTATTTATTTTATTATTATTTTTTCATTATCGTAAACTGAAAATGGCGTATGAAACGAAAAAACTCAGAGGTGCTTTTTTTTTATGCTGGGGGGGGGGGGGGGCAGAACAAGGTAGCTAATGAAACAAAGTTATAAGCAGAACAAACTACGACCCCCCGGATATGACGAATTAAAATAATAATGACGATCTGCAGTCGTTAACATTAATATACTGATACCTGGTATACCAAGGTACAACAAGGTGGCCAAAAGTATCCGGACACTTTCAAAAATTCACATTTTTACATATAGCTCGAGAAATAAGTGATCAATTGTTCTTTAACTTTAGTCATACAAAATATAGGCTTCACCGAACATTTCCAAGTTGAAATTAAATTACCCTTGCATTTGGGGGACGACAAGAAGGGGGTTGAAAGAAAAACCGCTTTTTGACCATAACTCTTCGAAAATAGCTCGGAATAAGCTATCAATTTCAGTAATTAATTAGCATACTATGTATAATTACTGTACAAATTTTTATGAACGTACCACTCTTACTTCTGAAGATATGAAACATTTTTGAAAAAACGGCAATTTTATTTGAAGGGTTTTTGCTCATAACACGCAGAGTTTTTGATCAAACCTTATCACAACTTCAGGAAAGATGACAAAATACAAGAGAAAGAACATACTAAAACGGTAAATA
>JAXGGA010001823.1:120000-132500 GCA_038373865.1 Uloborus plumipes
CCCCCCCCCCCCCCCACCCCCCCCCCCCCCCCCCCCCCCCCCCCCCCCCACCCCCCCCCCCCCCCCCCCCCCCCCCCCCCCCCCCCCCCCCCCCCCACCCCCCCCCCCCCCCCCCCCCCCCCCCCCCACCCCCCCCCCCCCCCCCCCCCCCCCCCCCCCCCCCCCCCACCCCCCCCCCCCCCCCCCCCCACCCCCCCCCCCCCCCCCCCCCCCCACCCCCCCCCCCCCCCCCCCCCCCCCCCCCCCCCCCCCCCCCCCCCCCCCCCCCCCCCCCACCCCCCCCCCCCCCCCCCCACCCCCCCCCCCCCCCCACCCCCCCCCCCCCCCCCCCCCCCCCCCCCCCCCCCCCCCCCCCACCCCCCCCCCCCCCCCCCACCCCCCCCCCCCCCCCCCACCCCCCCCCCCCCCCCCCCCCCCCCCCCCACCCCCCCCCCCCCCCCCCCCCCCCCCCCCCCCCCCCCCCCCCCCCCCCCCCCCCCCCCCCCCCCCCCACCCCCCCCCCCCCCCCCCCCCCCCCCCCCCCACCCCCCCCCCCCCCCCCCCCCACCCCCCCCCCCCCCCCCCCCCCCCCCCCCCCCCCCCCCCCCCCCCCCCCCCCCCCCCCCCCCCCCCCCACCCCCCCCCCCCCACCCCCCCCCCCCCCCCCCCCCCCCCCCCCCCCCCCACCCCCCCCCCCCCCCCCCCCCCCCCCCCCCCCCCCCCCCCCCCCCCCCACCCCCCCCCCCCCCCCCACCCCCCCCCCCCCCCCCCCCCCCCCCCCCCCCCCCCCCCCCCCCCCCCCACCCCCCCCCCCCCCCCCCCCCCCCCCCCCCCCCCCCCCCCCCCCCCCCACCCCCCCCCCCCCCCACCCCCCCCCCCCCCCCCCCCCCCCCCCCCCCCCCCCCCCCCCCACCCCCCCCCCCCCCCCCCCCCCCCCCCCCCCCCCCCCCACCCCCCCCCCCCCCCCCCCCCCCCCCCCCCCCCCCCCCCCCCCCCCCCCCCCCACCCCCCCCCCCCCCCCCCCCCCCCCCCCCCCCCCACCCCCCCCCCCCCCCCCCCCCCCCCCCCCCCCCCACCCCCCCCCCCCCCCCCCCCCCCCCCCCCCCCCCCCCCCCCCCCCCCCCACCCCCCCCCCCCCCCCCCCCCCCCCCCCCCCCCCCCCCCCCCCCCCACCCCCCCCCCCCCCCCCCCCCCACCCCCCCCCCCCCCCCCCCCCCCCCCCCCCCCCCCCCCCCCCCCCCCACCCCCCCCCCCCCCCACCCCCCCCCCCCCCCCCCCCCCCCCCCCCCCCCCCCCCCCCCCACCCCCCCCCCCCCACCCCCCCCCCCCCCCCCCCACCCCCCCCCCCCCCCCCCCCCCCCCCCCCCCCCCCCCCCCCCCCCCCCACCCCCCCCCCCCCCACCCCCCCCCCCCCCCCCCCCCCCCCACCCCCCCCCCCCCCCCCCCCCCCCCCCACCCCCCCCCCCCCCCCCCCCCCCCCCCCCCCCCACCCCCCCCCCCCCCCCCCCCCCCCCCCCCCCCCCCCCCCCCCCACCCCCCCCCCCCCCCCCCCCCCCCCCCCCCCCCCCCCCCCCCCCCCCCACCCCCCCCCCCCCCCCCCCCCCCCCCCCCACCCCCCCCCCCCCCCCCCCCCCCCCCCCCCCCCCCCCCCCCCCCCCCCCCCCCCCCCCCCCCACCCCCCCCCCCCCCCCCCCCCCCCCCCCCCCCCCACCCCCCCCCCCCCCCACCCCCCCCCCCCCCCCCCCCCCCCCCCCCACCCCCCCCCCCCCCCCCCCCCCCCCACCCCCCCCCCCCCCCCCCCCCCCCCCCCCCCCCCCCCCCCCCCCCCCCCCCCCCCACCCCCCCCCCCCCCCCCCCCCCCCCCCCACCCCCCCCCCCCCCCCCCCCCCCCCCCCCACCCCCCCCCCCCCCCCCCCCCCCCCCCCCCCCCCCCCCCCCCCCCCCCCCCACCCCCCCCCCCCACCCCCCCCCCCCCCCCCCCCCCCCCCCCCCCCCCCCCCCCCCCCCCCCCCCCACCCCCCCCCCCCCCCCCCCCCCCCCCACCCCCCCCCCCCCCCCCCCCCCCCCCCCCCCCCCCCCCCCACCCCCCCCCCCCCCCCCCCCCCCCCCCCCCCCCCCCCCCCCCCCCCCCACCCCCCCCCCCCCCCCCCCCCCCCCCCCCCCCCCCCCCCCCCCCCCCCCCCCCCCCACCCCCCCCCCCCCCCCCCCCCCCCCCCCCCCCCCCCCCCCCCCCCCCCCCCCCCCCACCCCCCCCCCCCCCCCCCCCCCCCCCCCCCCCCCCCCCCCCCCCCCCCCCCCCCCCCCCCCCCCCCCCCCCCCCCCCCCCCCCCCACCCCCCCCCCCCCCCCCCCCCCCCCCCCCCCCCCCCCCCCCCACCCCCCCCCCCCCCCCCCCCCCCCCCCCCCCCCCCCCCCCCCCCCCCCCCCCCCCCCCCCCCACCCCCCCCCCCCCCCCCCCCCCCCCACCCCCCCCCCCCCCCCCCCCCCCCCCCCCCCCCCCCCCCCCCCCCCACCCCCCCCCCCCCCCCCCCCCCCCCCACCCCCCCCCCCCCCCCCCCCCCCCCCCCCCCCCCCCCCCCCCCCCCCCCCCCCCCCCCCCCCCACCCCCCCCCCCCCCCCCCCCCCCCCCCCCCCCCCCCCCCCACCCCCCCCCCCCCCCCCCCCCCCCCCCCCCCCCCCCCCCCCCACCCCCCCCCCCCCCCCCCCCCCCCCCCCCCCCCCCCCCCCCCCCCCCCCCCCCCCCCCCCCCCCCCCCCCCCACCCCCCCCCCCCCCCCCCCCCCCCCCCCCCCCCCCCCCCCCCCCCCCCCCCCCCCCCCCACCCCCCCCCCCCCCCCCCCCCCCCCCCCCCCCCCCCCCCCCCCCCCCCCACCCCCCCCCCCCCCCCCCCCCCCCCCCCCCCCCCCCCCCCCCCCCCCCCCCCCCCCCCCCCCCCCCCCCCCCCCCCCCCACCCCCCCCCCCCCCCCCCACCCCCCCCCCCCCCCCCCCCCCCCCCCCCCCCCCCCCCCCCACCCCCCCCCCCCCCCCCCCCCCCCCCACCCCCCCCCCCCCCCCCCCCCCACCCCCCCCCCCCCCCCCCCCCCCCCCCCCCCCCCCCCCCCCCCCCCACCCCCCCCCCCCCCCCCCCCCCCCCCCCCACCCCCCCCCCCCCCCCCCCCCCCCCCCCCCCCCCCCCCACCCCCCCCCCCCCCCCCCCCCCCCCCCCCCCCCCCCACCCCCCCCCCCCCCCCCCCCCCCCCCCCCCCCCCCCCCCCCCCCCCCCCCCCCCCCCCCCCCCACCCCCCCCCCCCCCCCCCCCCCCCCCCCCCCCCCCCCCCCCCCCCCCCCCCCCCACCCCCCCCCCCCCCCCCCCCCCCCACCCCCCCCCCCCCCCCCCCCCCCCCCCCCCCCCCCCCCCCCCCCCCCCCCACCCCCCCCCCCCCCCCCCCCCCCCCCCCCCCCCCCCCCCCCCCCCCCCCCCCCCCCCACCCCCCCCCCCCCCCCCCCCCCCCCCCCCCCCCCCCCCCCCCCCCCCCACCCCCCCCCCCCCCCCCCCCCCCCCCCCCCCCCCCCCCCCCCCCCCCCCCCCCCCCCCCCCCCCCCCCCCCCCCCCCCCCCCCCCCCCCCCCCCCCCCCCCCCCCCCCCCCCCCCCCCCCCCCCCCCCCCCCCCCCCCACCCCCCCCCCCCCCCCCCCCCCCCCCCCCCCCCCACCCCCCCCCCCCCCCCCCCCCCCCCCCCCCCCCCCCCCCCCCCCCCCCCCCCCACCCCCCCCCCCCCCCCCCCCCCCCCCCCCCACCCCCCCCCCCCCCCCCCCCCCCCCCCCCCCCCCCCCCCCCCCCCCCCCCCCACCCCCCCCCCCCCCCCCCCCCCCCCCCCCCCCCCCCCCACCCCCCCCCCCACCCCCCCCCCCCCCCCCCCCCCCCACCCCCCCCCCCCCCCCCCCCCCCCCCCCCCCCCCCCCCCCCCCACCCCCCCCCCCCCCCCCCCCCCCCCCCCCCCCCCCCCCCCCCCACCCCCCCCCCCCCCCCCCCCCCCCCCCCCCCCCCCCCCCCCCCCCCCCCACCCCCCCCCCCCCCCCCCCCCCCCCCCCCCCCCCCCCCCCCCCCCCCCCCCCCCACCCCCCCCCCCCCCCCCCCCCCCCCCCCCCCCCCCCCCCCCCCCCCCCCACCCCCCCCCCCCCCCCCCCCCCCCCCCCCCCCCACCCCCCCCCCCCCCCCCCCCCCCACCCCCCCCCCCCCCCCCCACCCCCCCCCCCCCCCCCCCCCCCCCCCCCCACCCCCCCCCCCCCCCCCCCCCCCCCCCCACCCCCCCCCCCCCCCCCCCCCCCCCCCCCCCCCCCCCCCCCCCCCCCCCCCCCCCCCCCCCCCCCCCCCCCCCCCCCCCCCCCCCCCCCCCCCCACCCCCCCCCCCCCCCCCCCCCCCCCCCACCCCCCCCCCCCCCCCCCCCCCCCCCCCCCCCCCCCCCCCCCCCCCCCCCCCCCCCCCCCCCCCCCCCCCCCCCCACCCCCCCCCCCCCCCCCCCCCCCCCCCCCCCCCCCCCCCCCCCCCCCCCCCCCACCCCCCCCCCCCCCCCCCCCCCCCCCCCCCCCCCCCACCCCCCCCCCCCCCCCCCCCCCCCCCCCCCCCCCCCCCCCCCCCCCCCCCCCCCCCCCCCCCCCCCCCCCCCCCCCCCCCCCCCCCCCCCCCCCCCCCCCCCCCCCCCCCCCCCCCCCCCCCCCCCCCCCCCCCCCCCCCCCCCCCCCCCCCCCCCCCCCCCCCCCCCCCCACCCCCCCCCCCCCCCCCCCCCCCCCCCCCCCCCCCCCCCCCCCCCCCCCCCCCCCCCCCCCCCCCCCCCCCCCCCCCCCCCCCCCCCACCCCCCCCCCCCCCCCCCCCCCCCCCCCCCCCCCCCCCCCCCCCCCACCCCCCCCCCCCCCCCCCCCCCCCCCCCCCCCCCCCACCCCCCCCCCCCCCCCCCCCCCCCCCCCCCCCCCCCCCCCCCCCCCCCCCCCCCCCCCCCCCCCCCCCCCCCCCCCCCCCACCCCCCCCCCCCCCCCCCCCCCCCCCCCCCCCCCCCCCCCCCCCCACCCCCCCCCCCCCCCCCCCCCCCCCCCCCCCCCCCCCCCCCCCCCCCCCCCCCCCCCCACCCCCCCCCCCCCCCCCCCCCCCCCCCCCCCCCCCCCCCCCCCCCCCCCCCCCCCCCCCCCCCCCCCCCCCCCCCCCCCCCCCCCCCCCCCCCCCCCCCCCCCCCCCCCCCCCCCCCCCCCCCACCCCCCCCCCCCCCCCCCCCCCCCCCCCCCCCCCACCCCCCCCCCCCCCCCCCCCCCCCCCCCCCCCCCCCCCCCCCCCCACCCCCCCCCCCCCCCCCCCCCCCCCCCCCCCCCCCCCCCCCCCCCCCCCCCCCCCCCCCCCCCCCCCCCCCCCCCCCCCACCCCCCCCCCCCCCCCCCCCCCCCCCCCCCCCCCCCCCCACCCCCCCCCCCCCCCCCCCCCCCCCCCCACCCCCCCCCCCCCCCCCCCCCCCCCCCCCCCCCCCCCCCCCCCCCCCCCCCCCCCCCCCCCCCCACCCCCCCCCCCCCCCCCCCCCCCACCCCCCCCCCCCCCCCCCCCCCCCCCCCCCCCCCCCCCCACCCCCCCCCCCCCCCCCCCCCCCCCCCCCCCCCCCCCCCCCCCCCCCCCCCCCCACCCCCCCCCCCCCCCCCCCCCCCCCCCCCCCCCCCCCCCCCCCCCCCCCCCCCCCCCCCCCCCCCCCCCCCCCCCACCCCCCCCCCCCCCCCCCCCCCCCCCCCCCCCCCCCCCCCCCCCCCCCCCCCCCCACCCCCCCCCCCCCCCCCCCCCCCCCCCCCCCCCCCCCCCCCCCCCCCCCCCCCCACCCCCCCCCCCCCCCCCCCCCCCCCCACCCCCCCCCCCCCCCCCCCCCCCCCCCCCCCCCCCCCCCCCCCCCCCCCCCCCACCCCCCCCCCCCCCCCCCCCCCCCCCCCCCCCCCCCCCCCCCCCCCCCCCCACCCCCCCCCCCCCCCCCCCCCCCCCCCCCCCCCCACCCCCCCCCCCCCCCCCCCCCCCCCCCCCCCCCCCCCCCCCCCCCCCCCCCCCCCCCCCCCCCCCCCCCCCCCCACCCCCCCCCCCCCCCCCCCCCCCCCCCCCCCCCCCCCCCCCCCCCCCCCCCCCCCCCCACCCCCCCCCCCCCACCCCCCCCCCCCCCCCCCCCCCCCCCCCCCCCCCCACCCCCCCCCCCCCCCCCCCCCCCACCCCCCCCCCCCCCCCCCCCCCCCCCCCCCCCCCCCCCCCCCCACCCCCCCCCCCCCCCCCCCCCCCCCCCCCCCACCCCCCCCCCCCCCCCCCCCCCCCCCCCCCCCCCCCCACCCCCCCCCCCCCCCCCCCCCCCCCCCCCCCCCCCCCCCCCCCCCCCCCCCCCCCCCCCCACCCCCCCCCCCCCCCCCCCCACCCCCCCCCCCCCCCCCCCCCCCACCCCCCCCCCCCCCCCCCCCCCCACCCCCCCCCCCCCCCCCCCCCCCCCCCCCCCCCCCACCCCCCCCCCCCCCCCCCCCCCCCCCCCCCCCCCCCCCCCCCCCCCCACCCCCCCCCCCCCCCCCCCCCCCCCCCCCCCCCCCCCCCCCCCCCCCCCCCCCCCCCCCCCCCACCCCCCCCCCCCCCCCCCCCCCCCCCCCCCCCCCCCCCCCCCCCCCCCCCCCCCCCCCCCCCCCCCCACCCCCCCCCCCCCCCCCCCCCCCCCCCCCCCCCCCCCCCCCCCCCCCCACCCCCCCCCCCCCCCCCCCCCCCCCCCCCCCCCACCCCCCCCCCCCCCCCCCCCCCCCCCCCCCCCCCCCCACCCCCCCCCCCCCCCCCCCCCCCCCCCCCCCCCCCCCCCCCCCCCCCCCCACCCCCCCCCCCCCCCCCCCCCCCCCCCCCCCCCCCCCCCCCCCCCCCCCCCCACCCCCCCCCCCCCCCCCCCCCCCCCCCCCCCCCCCCCCCCCCCCCCCCCCCCCCCCCCCCCCACCCCCCCCCCCCCCCCCCCCCCCCCCCCCCCCCCCCCCCCCCCCCCCCCCCCCCCACCCCCCCCCCCCCCCCCCCCCCCCCCCCCCCCCCCACCCCCCCCCCCCCCCCCCCCCCCCCCCCCCCCCCCCCCACCCCCCCCCCCCCCCCCCCCCCCCCCCCCCCCCCCCCCCCCCCCCCCCCCCCCCCCCCCCCCCCCCCCCCACCCCCCCCCCCCCCCCCCCCCCCCCCCCCCCCCCACCCCCCCCCCCCCCCCACCCCCCCCCCCCCCCCCCCCCCCCCCCCCCCCCCCCCCCCCCCCCCCCCCCCCCCCCCCCCCCCCCCCCCCCCCCCCCCACCCCCCCCCCCCCCCCCCCCCCCCCCCCCCCCCCCCCCCCCCCCACCCCCCCCCCCCCCCCCCCCCCCCCCCCCCCCCCCCCCCCCCCCCCCCCCCCCCCCCCCCCCCCCCCCCCCCCCCCCACCCCCCCCCCCCCCCCCCCCCCCCCCCCCCCCCCCCCCCCCCCCCCCCCCCCCCCCCCCCCCACCCCCCCCCCCCCCCCCCCCCCCCCCCCCCCCCCCCCCCCCCCCCCCCCCCCCCCCCCCCCCCCCCCCCCCCCCCCCCACCCCCCCCCCCCCCCCCCCCCCCCCCCCCCCCCCCCCCCCCCCCCCCCCCCCCCCACCCCCCCCCCCCCCCCCCCCCCCCCCCCCCCCCCCCCCCCCCCCCCCCCCCCCCCCCCCCCCCCCCCCCCCCCCCCCCCCCCCCCCCACCCCCCCCCCCCCCCCCCCCCCCCCCCCCCCCCCCCCCCCACCCCCCCCCCCCCCCCCCCCCCCCCCCCCCCCCCCCCCCCCCCACCCCCCCCCCCCCCCCCCCCCCCCCCCCCCCCCCCCCCCCCCCCCCACCCCCCCCCCCCCCCCCCCCCCCCCCCCCCCCCCCACCCCCCCCCCCCCCCCCCCCCCCCCCCCCCCCCCCACCCCCCCCCCCCCCCCCCCCCCCCCCCCCCCCCCCCCCCCCCCCCCCCCCCCCCCCCCCCCCCCCCACCCCCCCCCCCCCCCCCCCCCCCCCCCCCCCCCCCCCCCCCCCCCCCCCCCCCCACCCCCCCCCCCCCCCCCCCCCCCCCCCCCCCCCCCCCCCCCCCCCCCCCACCCCCCCCCCCCCCCCCCCCCCCCACCCCCCCCCCCCCCCCCCCCCCCCCCCCCCCCCCCCCCCCCCCCCCCCCCCCCCCCCCCCCCCCCCCCCCCCCCCCCCCCCCCCCCCCCCCCCACCCCCCCCCCCCCCCCCCCCCCCCCCCCCCCCCCCCCCCCCCCCCCACCCCCCCCCCCCCCCCCCCCCCACCCCCCCCCCCCCCCCCCCCCCCCCCCCCCCCCCCCCCCCCCCCCCCCCCCCCCCCCCCCCCCACCCCCCCCCCCCCCCCCCCCCCCCCCCCCACCCCCCCCCCCCCCCCCCCCCCCCCCCACCCCCCCCCCCCCCCCCCCCCCCCCCCCCCCCCCCCCCCCCCCCCCCCCCCCCACCCCCCCCCCCCCCCCCCCCCCCCCCCCCCCCCCCCCCCCCCCCCCCCCCCCCCCCCCCCCCCCCCCCCCCCCCCCCCCCCCCCCCCCCCCCCCCCCCCCCCCCCCCCCCCCCCCCCCCCCCCCCCCCCCCCCCCCCCCCACCCCCCCCCCCCCCCCCCCCCCCCCCCCCCCCCCCCCCCCCCCCCCCCCCCCCCCCCCCCCCCCCCCCCCCCCCCCCCCCCCCCCCCCCCCCCCCCCCACCCCCCCCCCCCCCCCCCCCCCCCCCCCCCCCCCCCCCCCCCCCCCCCCCCCCCCCCCCCCCCACCCCCCCCCCCCCCCCCCCCCCCCCCCCCCCCACCCCCCCCCCCCCCCCCCCCCCCCCCCCCCCCCCCCCCCCCCCACCCCCCCCCCCCCCCCCCCCCCCCCCCCCCCCCCCCCCCCCCCCCCCCCCCCCCCCCCCCCACCCCCCCCCCCCCCCCCCCCCCCCCCCCCCCCCCCCCCCCCCCCCCCCCCCCCCCCCCCCCCCCCCCCCCCCCCCCCCCCCCACCCCCCCCCCCCCCCCCCCCCCCCCCCCCCCCCCCCCCCCCCCCCCCCCCCCACCCCCCCCCCCCCCCCCCCCCCCCCCCCCCCCCCCCCCCCCCCCCCCCCCCCCCCCCCCCCCCCCCCCCCCCCCCCCCCCCCCCCCACCCCCCCCCCCCCCCCCCCCCCCCCCCACCCCCCCCCCCCCCCCCCCCCCCCCCCC
This sequence comes from Uloborus plumipes, assembly GCA_038373865.1. Taxonomy (NCBI): domain Eukaryota; kingdom Metazoa; phylum Arthropoda; class Arachnida; order Araneae; family Uloboridae; genus Uloborus; species Uloborus plumipes. Next base: position 129,138 of record JAXGGA010001823.1, read on the forward strand.
CCCCCCCCCCCCCCCCCCCCCCCCCCCCCCCCCCCCCCCCCCCCCCCCCCCCCCCCACCCCCCCCCCCCCCCCCCCCCCCCCCCCCCCCCCCCCCCCCCCCCCCCCCCCCCCCCCCCCCCCCCCCCCCCACCCCCCCCCCCCCCCCCCCCCCCCCCCCCCCCCCCCCCCACCCCCCCCCCCCCCCCCCCCCCCCCCCCCCCCCCCCCCCCCCCCCCCCCCCCCACCCCCCCCCCCCCCCCCCCCCCCCCCCCCCCCCCCCCCCCCCCCCCCCCCCCCCCCCCCCCACCCCCCCCCCCCCCCCACCCCCCCCCCCCCCCCCCCCCCCCCACCCCCCCCCCCCCCCCCCCCCACCCCCCCCCCCCCCCCCCCCCCCCCCCCCCCCCCCCCCCCCCCCCCCCCCCCCCCCCCCCCCCACCCCCCCCCCCCCCCCCCCCCCCCCCCCCCCCCCCCCCCCCCCCCCACCCCCCCCCCCCCCCCCCCCCCCCCCCCCCCCCCCCCCCCCCCCCCCCACCCCCCCCCCCCCCCCCCCCCCACCCCCCCCCCCCCCCCCCCCCCCCCCCCCCCCCCCCCCCCCCCCCCCCCCCCCCCCCACCCCCCCCCCCCCCCCCCCCCCCCCCCCCCCCCCCCCCCCCCCCCCCCCCCCCCCCCCCCCCCCCCCACCCCCCCCCCCCCCACCCCCCCCCCCCCCCCCCCCACCCCCCCCCCCCCCCCCCCCCCCCCCCCCCCCCCCCCCCCCCCCCCCCCCCCCCCCCCCCCCCCCCCCCCCCCCCCCCCCCCCCCCCCCCCCCCCCCCCCCCCACCCCCCCCCCCCCCCCCCCCCCCCCCCACCCCCCCCCCCCCCCCCCCCCCCCCCCCCACCCCCCCCCCCCCCCCCCCCCCCCCCCCCCCCCCCCCCCCCCCCCCCCCCCCCCCCCCCCCCCCCCCCCCCCACCCCCCCCCCCCCCCCCCCCCCCCCCCCCCCCCCCCCCCCCCCCCCCCCCCACCCCCCCCCCCCCCCCCCCCCCCCCCCCCCCCCCCCCCCCCCCCCCCCCCCCCCACCCCCCCCCCCCCCCCCCCCCCCCCCCCCCCCCCCCCCCCCCCCCCCCCACCCCCCCCCCCCCCCCCCCCCCCCCCACCCCCCCCCCCCCCCCCCCCCCCCCCCCCCCCCCCCCCCCCCCCCACCCCCCCCCCCCCCCCCCCCCCCCCACCCCCCCCCCCCCCCCCCCCCCCCCCCCCCCCCCCCCCCCCCCCCCCCCCCCCCCCCCCCCCCCCCCCCCCCCCCCCCCCCCCCCCCCCCCCCCCCCCCCCCCCCCCCCCCCACCCCCCCCCCCCCCCCCCCCCCCCCCCCCCCCCCCCCCCCCCCCCCCCCCCCCCCCCCCCCCCCCCCCCCCCCCACCCCCCCCCCCCCCCCCCCCCCCCCCCCCCCCCCCACCCCCCCCCCCCCCCCCCCCCCCCCCCCCCCCCCCCCCCCCCCCCCACCCCCCCCCCCCCCCCCCCCCCCCCCCCCCCCCCCCCCCCCCCCCCCCCCCCCCCCACCCCCCCCCCCCCCCCCCCCCCCCCCCCCCCCCCCCCCACCCCCCCCCCCCCCCCCCCCCCCCCCCCCCCCCCCCCCCCCCCCCCCCCCCCCCCCACCCCCCCCCCCCCCCCCCCCCCCCCCCCCCCCCCCCCCCCCCCCCCCCCCCCCCCCCCCCCCCCCCCCCACCCCCCCCCCCCCCCCCCCCCCCCCCCCCCCCCCCCCCCCCCCCCCCCCCCCCCCCCCCCCCCACCCCCCCCCCCCCCCCCCCCCCCCCCCCCCCCCCACCCCCCCCCCCCCCCCCCCCCCCCCCCCCCCCCCCCCCCCCCCACCCCCCCCCCCCCCCCCCCCCCCCCCCCCCCCCCCCCCCCCCCCCCCCCCCCCCCCCCCCCCCCCCCCCCCCCCCCCACCCCCCCCCCCCCCCCCCCCCCCCCCCCCCCCCCCCCCCCCCCCCACCCCCCCCCCCCCCCCCCCCCCCCCCCCCCCCCACCCCCCCCCCCCCCCCCCCCCCCCCCCCCCCCACCCCCCCCCCCCCCCCCCCCCCCCCCCCCCCCCCCCCCCCCCCCCCCCCCCCCCCCCCCCCCCCCCCCCCCACCCCCCCCCCCCCCCCCCCCCCCCCCCCCCCCCCCCCCCCCCCCCCCCCCCCCCCCCCCCCCCCCCCCCCCCCCCCCCCCCCCCCACCCCCCCCCCCCCCCCCCCCCCCCCCCCCCCCCCCCCCCCCCCCCCCCCCCCCCCCCCCCCCCACCCCCCCCCCCCCCCCCCCCCCCCCCCCCCCCCCCCCCCCCCCCCCACCCCCCCCCCCCCCCCCCCCCCCCCACCCCCCCCCCCCCCCCCCCCCCCCCCCCCCCCCCCCCCCCCCCCCCCCCCCCCCCCCCCCCCCCCCCCCCCCCCCCCCCCCCCCCCCCCCCACCCCCCCCCCCCCCCCCCCCCCCCCCCCCCCCCCCCCCCCCCCCCCCCCCCCCCCCCCCACCCCCCCCCCCCCCCCCCCCCCCCCCCCCCCCCCCCCCCCCCCCACCCCCCCCCCCCCCCCCCCCCCCCCCCCCCCCCCCCCCCCCCCCCCCCCCCCCCCCCCCCCCCCCCCACCCCCCCCCCCCCCCCCCCCCCCCCCCCCCCCCCCCCCCCCCCCCCCCCCCCCCCCCCCCCCCCCCCCCACCCCCCCCCCCCCCCCCCCCCCCCCCCCCCCCCCCCCCCCCCCACCCCCCCCCCCCCCCCCCCCCCCCCCCCCCCCCCCCCCCCCCCCCCCCCCCCCCCCCCCCCCCCCCCCCCCCCCCCACCCCCCCCCCCCCCCCCCCCCCCCCCCCCCCCCCCCCCCCCCCCCCCCCCACCCCCCCCCCCCCCCCCCCCCCCCCCCCCCCCCCCCCCCCCCCCCCCCCCCCCCCCCCCCCCCCCCCCCCCCCCCCCCCCCCCCCCCCACCCCCCCCCCCCCCCCCCCCCCCCCACCCCCCCCCCCCCCCCCCCCCCCCCCCCCCCCCCCCACCCCCCCCCCCCCCCCCCCCCCCCCCCCCCCCCCCCCCCCCCCCCCCCCCCCCCCCCCCCCCCCCCCCCCCCCCACCCCCCCCCCCCCCCCCCCCCCCCCCCCCCCACCCCCCCCCCCCCCCCCCCCCCCCCCCCCCACCCCCCCCCCCCCCCCCCCCCCCCCCCCCCCCCCCCCCCCCCCCCCCCCCCCCCCCCCCCCCCCCCCCCCCCCCCCCCCACCCCCCCCCCCCCCCCCCCCCCCCCCCCCCCCCCCCCCCCCCCCCCCCCCACCCCCCCCCCCCCCCCCCCCCCCCCCCCCCCCCCCCCCCCCCCCCCCCCCCCCCCCCCCCCCCCCCCCCCCCCCCCCACCCCCCCCCCCCCCCCCCCCCCCCCCCCCCCCCACCCCCCCCCCCCC